>KV453843.1:274602-511822 GCA_001661475.1 Tortispora caseinolytica NRRL Y-17796
CGTCGTATCTGAAAGTTCGACCAGCACTGCATCTGAAAGTTCGACCAGCACTGCATCTGAAAGTTCGACCAGCACTGCATCTGAAACTGCATCAACTGATGCAGAATTATGCAGTTCAATTCCTTCGTACACTCCTGGGGTGGTTTATGCAGTAGGATACGATACTACCTCTGAAGATTTCGAGTATGTTGCCAATGGTGGATACAGATCCGCAGTATCTACCCCTCTTGGTGCATCACTTGATAGTTTTGGCATTATTGTCCAAGAAACGACTTACCAGCCCTTGGTCGAACTAATGTTCTATGCGAGCGGCACGTTTGAGATTTCACAGCTCGTTTCTAACACTGGTCCAGCGTATGGATATATCTTTGTTGGCCAATTTGCAATGACATGTAGTGACATCAGAGAAATTGGATCCGGAGGACAGGTGTACAACGGGTCCTTGGATGGCGGTTGGAATGTTAACGCGCAGTTCAGCGGCCAGTGGTATCCTATCAGAGTGATTTTTTCACAAATGATTGATTCTGGTAGAAAACGGCAAGTTGGACAACTCACTGTAGGTATGTCTGGCCAGTATAATGTTGTTGGTGAGTTAGCGCAAAGTTCTACAAGTTCGGTTAGCTCAGCGAACCCTGCGAGTTCACTCGTCTCCTTCAGTCATATTAGCCCTTCTACCGAATTAAGTTCAACTGACTCGCCTATATATGTGAATTCGACTAAATCCAGCAGCTCGGTCATTCCTACTGCTTCGCTTAGTTCTGCTGCTGCAACGAATCCGGTCAGTGCTCACAGTTCACTTAGTCTTGCGAGATCTATCACGTCTGAGGTATTAAGCTCTGTTGATTCTGAAAGTTCATCGAGCTCTGAAAGCTCAGTGATATCCAGTATTGCTAACTCTATTAATTCTGATGTTTTCAGCGTTTCTAGCTCTGATTTATCCAGTGCTACTAGCTCTGTAATATTCAGCGCTGCTAGCTCTGATATTTCTAGTATTCCTAGCTCTTTCACACCAAGCGTTCCTGTCTCTGTTAGTTCTGCTATTTCTAGCTCTGATGTATCCAGCACTCCTGTCTCTGTTAGTTCTGCTATTTCTAGCTCTGATGTATCCAGCGTTGTTAGCTCAGGTATATCTAGCATTCCTAGCCTTGTTACGTCCATTCTTCCTAGCTCTGAAAGATCTGTTTTATCTGGTTCTGGAAGCTTTTCAAGCTTTTCAAGCCCCTCTAGCTCTGATACGTCCAGCGGTGTTAGCCCTGAGAGTTCTGCTAATTCTATCTCTGATGCTTCCAGCTTCCCTAGCTCTAAAAGTTCTGTTGTCTCTAGTGCTGTTAGCTCTGTTACATCCAGCGTCCCTGGTTCTGAAAGCTCTATTGCCTCTAGTGCTGCTAGCACCGATGTATCCAGTGTTCATAGCTCTATAATATCCAGCGCTGTTAACTCTGAGGGTTCTGCTATATCTATCTCTGATGTATCCAGCTTCCCTAGCTCTGGAAATTATTCTGCCTCTAGTGCTGCTAGCTCTGATATATCTAGCATTCCTAGCAATGTCACGTCCGCCGTTGTTAACTCTGAGATATCTAGCATTCATAACTCTGTCACGTCCAGCGGTGTTAGCTCTGAGAGTTCTGCTAATTCTATCTCTGATCTTTCCAGCTTCCCTAGCTCGGGAAGTTCTGTTGTCTCTAGTACTGCTAGTTCCGATGCATCCAGTGGGTCTAGCTATGTTACATTCAGCGTCCCTAGCTCTGAAACTTCTGCTATTTCTAGCTCTGATACGTCCAGCGTTGTTAGCTCTGAGAGTTCTGCTAGTTCTATCTCTGATACTTCCAGCTTCCCTAGCTCAGGAAGTTCTGTTATCTCTAGTGCTGCTAGCTCTGATATATCTAGCATTCCTAGCAATGTCACGTCCACCGTTGTTAGCTCTGAGAGTTCTGCTAGTTCTATCTCTGATACTTCCAACTTCCCTAGCTCAGGAAGTTCTGTTATCTCTAGTGCTGCTAGCTCTGATATATCTAGCATTCCTAGCAATGTCACGTCCACCGTTGTTAACTCTGAGATATCTAGCATACCTAGCTCTGTTACATCTAGCGTTGTTAGCTCTGAAAGTTCTTCTGTCTCTAGTTCTGAAAGTTCTTCTGTCTCTTCTAGCTCGTCCAGCTCGTCTAGCTCGTCTAGCTCTTTCGAAGCTGTCGATGTCTATTGCACTTTGCAACCACCAGGAACTTTCAGTATGTATCGTGTTGCAACATATACAGAAGCGCAGATTATCAGCTCATATACAGCAGACGAGGTTGCCAACGGAGCCTACAGAGTGGGCCACGATGCTAGTTTTCCAAATGCAGAATTACAACGTACAAATGTCGTCTTTCCTAACTATATGTCAATAGGCTCCTCTTTCGCAAATGTGATAGAAGTGACAGTGTACGTGAAAGGCGGGAACGCGTTGGTAAGTATATCACAAATTGGCAGTATGCTGGCAAATTCGTACTACGTCTTTATCGGTACTAATGCCATGACTTGTACGGACATCCAAGCAATAGGCACCGGGGGGTACAATGCGTCTACGCCTGGCGGCAACGGTGCCTGGTCTATTAACTACGATCTTAGTCAAGCCGACGCGTGGTATCCGATACGTGTTGTGGCCTCTCCGTCTAACCCTATTAACGGTCTTCTTTCTTTCGATGTGGCATTCCAATATATTATCCAGGCGATAGCTAGTGTCTAGACCGTGGGTGTTTGAACAGTCTGGATTAGTATGTCGGAATGTGCCCGCATAGTCATCAAGCAGTATAGTATAGTTGAAGAAATTGATTTTGTTTAGTAGCGCCAGACTTTCCTTAGCGGATTCAGCCGCAATACACTGCCAATAATATATACTTCAATGCACTTCTTGTACATTTTAATTTCCAACACGACAGCTTAGGAACCGTAAAGCTATTATAGTTCTTCGCTGTAGTTTTAGATTGCAAATTGTGCACATTGTAACTGAGACGAAAACTCATCTCTGCGAGCCGGCAGTAGAAACGACAATTGCTTAGGGTCGTGGTTATTTGAGCAGTTCTGACGTAGAATGAGAGTAGGAGGTTGTCTGAATCGATACCTGGTATTGTTGTCCATGTGCTCCAACTGTTATCAGTCATGCTCTTCGTCCTAACGAACAGATTCCGTACGCGTGAGTCAATGAGGAGATCGACGTTTCAGTGAAGGTTGATGATAGTGTAGAACCCCCGTAGCAGTAACCGCCGTCGCCTCTCCCGCTTGTACAACTGGTAGTATCGCACCTCTAAAACGCAGTCAGATGATGCAAGACTATGTACTTCTATGCCACCTTTCACTGCTAGTGCGGTACACGTAGCATATGATACCACCACTGAAGACATCGAGTATGTTGCCAGTAGTGGATACAGATCCGCAGTATCTACCCCTATTGATGCATCACTTGATAACATTGGCATAATTCTCCAAGGAATAACTTATCAGCCCTTGGTTTAACTAATGTTCTATGCGAGTGGCACGTTTGAAATTTCACAGCCTGTTTCTAATACTGATTCAGCGTAGGTATATATCTTTGCTGGCCAATCTGCAATGTCGTGCAATTACATCAAAGAAATTGGCACCGGAAGACAGGTGTACAATGGATCATTGAGCGGTGGCTGGAATGTGGATACAAAGCTGACTAGGCAATGGTAGCCGATTAAAATAGTCGTTTCACAAACGATTGTTTTTGGTAAAAAACGGCAGGTTGGGCAACCAGTTGTTTACATGGCTGGCCTACATTGTCGTCGATGAGTTAGCGCAAAGTTCTACAAATTCGATTAGCTCAGTGAATCCAGAGAGTTCACTCGTCTGCTTTTGTTGAATTTGATTATCATTGATTCGAAGCCATTATAGACGTATACGTACAGCAGAAAACGGGGTTCAGGGTTGAATACCAGTACAATTTGCAACTTACCGTTCTTTTCCTACTCTTCGATTTGCATTTTTACCGCTGAAGAGCCCAAGGCTTTTTGTACTCACATCTAAAATGTCCTTTTACGATGAAATAGAGATCGAGGATATGACGTACGATCCTGATCTCCAGATCTTCACGTACCCGTGTCCCTGTGGCGACAAGTTCCAGATTACTCTATGGGACCTTGCTGACGGTGAAGACACTGCTGTGTGTCCCTCCTGCTCATTAATGATTCAAGTTATTTTTGAGCCTGAGTACATTGCAGAGAAAACACAGGCTATTGCAGTTGCAGTATGATTCACTTATTGCGATGCTTGATCGCCAATTTTCTGCGGCACTATCTTGCCACGTTAACGACTAAATGACACTTAGCATATCTCAAAACTCGGTTGTTTATAGGGAGGTTCTACAGCATTTCAAAATTATAAATAAATTAGTCTAGACTGCTCATTAGTGCGTATTACTGGTACCAATACTGTTTCTTGCCTTCGCCGAGTAGGGTAGTATTATTGAGCCGCACATACTATCCCATGTAAAGAGAAGAAAAAAAAAATCTAGCCAATTGGAGAGTCTAAATCATACCTACCACCTGTCTAGCTGACCCTACCTTGTTTTTCAGCTACACTTTTTTCTGTTTTAATCAGTTTGTGCAGCAAAGAAAAAAAGATCTACTGACGCTCATTTTGTGATCATTAATTGGTTTACGATTTTTGCGGTACCAGCAGTTTTTGAGAACGTGGTTGAGTTTCACTGTAAGATCAAACTGTGCCAATTACATTTAACAGAAATGGCTGCCAATTCAATCAAGCTGCTTGCTGGAAACTCGCATCCAGAGCTTGCAAATCTCGTGAGCGAGAAGCTGGGTATTCCGCTGTGTAAGGTCAAAGTATCTCGCTACGCGAATATGGAGACTGCTGTGACTATTGGTGAATCAGTACGTGACGAGGACGTTTTCATTCTGCAAACGGGATCGGACTCTGTCAACGACCATTTGATGGAACTACTTATTATGATAAACGCATGCAAGACAGCGTCTGCTAGACGCATCACGTGTGTGATCCCAAGTTTCCCGTACGCTCGACAGGACAAAAAGGATAAGAGCCGGGCGCCTATTACGGCGAAACTGATGGCGAACATGCTTCAGACAGCCGGGTGCAACCACGTGATTACTATGGATCTGCACGCTTCTCAAATACAAGGATTCTTTGATGTGCCCGTGGACAACTTGTACGCGGAACCGAGCGTGATTCGCTATATCAAGGAGAACATCGACTATTCAAACGCAGTCATTGTATCGCCTGATGCCGGTGGAGCTAAACGCGCCGCTGCGCTTGCCGACCGTTTGGATTTGAACTTCGCGCTGATCCACAAGGAACGTCCACGTCCCAACGAGATATCGCGTATGGTGCTTGTGGGTGATGTCAGAAACAAGATATGTATCCTTGTCGACGACATGGCCGATACCTGCGGTACACTAGCGAAAGCTGCCGAGACGCTGACACAGCACAATGCCGAATCTGTCATTGCGCTCGTCACTCATGGCATTTTATCCGGAAATGCTATTGAGCGTATTAACAGTTCGAAACTCACAAAAGTCGTATGCACCAATACCGTGCCGCTCGGCGATAAGATGAAAGTCTGCCCTAAACTTGCGATAATCGATATTTCCGCGACGCTAGCTGAAGCTATCCGCCGTCTCCACAACGGTGAGTCCGTCTCGTATTTGTTTACGCACGCACCTTAAAAATCTCGAATACAGTTTATCAATTTAATAAAATGCCTACAATGCTTCTTACTCAGTTCTTTATTGTAAAAGTATTATGAGCTTCTAATAGACCTCAGTTATACCTCCCCACAAATCTTAGATCTCGACATCATGTCTGAACAGAAGAGGAAAAACCGTGAGAAAATTGACCGGTTTATTGAATTGAAAGAACGATTGTTCGACTCAAGGGATGCAGGCATTTACAATGATGAAACGGTGGCGCTAACTACGTCACTGCTTGATCTCAATCCAGAACTATACACTGCATGGAACCTGCGACGAGACGTTTTGATCGCTCTACATGGCCAGTCTCTGAACGTCAAAATCGTCAACGAAGAACTATTATACGTCACTAAGAAACTAAGAGCGAAACCGAAAATCTATTGGCTCTGGAATTACCGCAAATGGCTGCTGCAAGTTGACCCGTCGGTGATTTCATGGGACCAGGAGCTCGCGCTGGTCGATATGCTTCTGGAGGCAGATGGCCGCAACTTCCACGGATGGGCGTATCGCCGATTCGTTATCCAGTGTATGGAGAATGTTCAGAAAACAAGCCTTGTTGATTCTGAACTCGCATACACAGAAAAGCATGTCAAACGCAACCTCAGCAACTACTCTGCCTGGTTCAACCGATCTCAGCTCATATCAAGACTCTCCAAGCAAACACAAGACAGGTCCGCTTTGTTCTCAAAGGAGCTGGAACTGATTAAGAAGGCTGTCTTCATGGACCCGTTCGATGAGTCGCCCTGGAACTATTACCGATGGGTGCTCTCGAATTTCGACGATGCCGAGCGGCCGGGAATCGTGCAGAATGAGATCGACGAGCTCGAGGAGTTGCTGGAAGAGGAACCTGATGCTGTATGGTGCATGGAGACACTCACACAGCTATATTCTACGTATCAGCCAAACACATGCGCTACTCGCGCCGTGCAGCTGCTACAGGGTCTCGTCGAGAAAGACCCATTGCGGGCTAACGAGTATAAAGACCTGCTCGCACAAACACAAAGGTAACTACTACTTTGACTACGTATTTTATGAAGTGTAATACATTTTGTCTAGATAGACCGGCATAAACTTGCTATTCAGCAGGGAGAAAACATCACTATCCGTAATTAGTTGGCAGCAACTGACTGGGAAACACGGAGAGAAGAAGCACGACGCTTGCGGATCTCAGCCTTCTTGGCACGTTCTTCACCGATACGCTTAGCAAGGAGCTCGGCGTAGTCAGCAGCGGCGTTGCGAGCAGCTTCGGCACGGCGTTCTCTAAGGGCTCTTTCATGACGCTTGCGTTGGAGACGTTGAGGAGTAATAAGACGTTGAATCTTAGGGGCCTTTGTATATTTCTTTTCGCCCTTGACGACCTCACGACGAACAACGAACTTACGAACGTCGTCATCCTTGTCGAGGTTGAACATTTTGCGGATCTTATTGGCACGCTTGGGTCCAAGACGACGGGGGACTGAAGCATCGGTGAGACCTTCGATTTCGTTGTCGCCCTGCTTAACTACAACCAAGGACAAAACAGCGAGATCGGGACCGACAATGCATCCACGAACAGACTTGCGCTTTCGCTCACCGGTACGGCGCGGGCGGAAGCATGAGTGTCCTTTTGAAAGTAAAAGACGAACACGGGTGGGATGCATAACACCTTGCTTCATAGGGAAACCTTGCTTGTCGTTACCTCCAGTGATTTTGAAAATGTAACCTTTAAATTCATCTCCTATGGAATCTCCGGCTACTTCCTGTCCCATTCGCTTTTCGTAAAAAACGCGTACGCGTTGCTCATCATCAATATCGATCAATTTTTGTGTGCCATTGGCGGGATATGCGATGTTCAACTAGTTGGCGTTAGTATTGCGTTCAGTTTGTTTCAGAAGTTAAGCACGGGTTTGCATAACAAAATCCACAAAGACATGCAACTTCTTGACGCACCGCTCATACGCGTGGGCGCTTTAGTCTCCAAAAATTATACATACCTTCATTGTCGCTGGTGAATTGGTATCATTGAGTCTGTGTTGGGTGGTTGTAGATGCAAAACGTGACTGGCTAGGGCGTAAGTTGACATAACAACCAAACCCTATGGTTAGACACACTAGACGGACTCGATGAGCAGAGACTGCATTGCGCGAGAACGGCTACAAACTAAATAAACGATTAAATAATTGTTATTAGATGCGAGTTTACTATAAACCGGTATGGAATGTCATAAGCAGTGAACGCAGTTGCTCGGGTGGTTGTAAGCGTCTTTTTCGAAGACTTGTTAGGTGTAAAGTATCAGTCAGCATTCGTTATATTTTGCCGTTGTACGCTTTGTTAACGAAATCGCAAGTTCTGCCGCTGTCTGTGTCGGGCTTTGAAATACACACGTACGACGATTTGTCAGGGAGTATGCATTTGACCTCAGACTCAGGAAAAGAACAGGGACAGTCGATGGGTTTGTCGACACAGGCGAAACTGTCAGGACACAGGTATTTAGTGCATTCAAGGTCTTTGTTGAGGTTCAGGTATATGTCGTGACTGGCAGCCTTTTTCGACGGCTGTCTGTTTCCTCCAAAACCAAAGAAATCGCCAAACTGAGCGTATGCTAGGCCGGCTAAGAGCAATACTCGCATATCGATACGTGGCTTGATTGGGAGAGGGAGAGTTGAGTGTTTGCGTTGAAGATACTAATGTACGTATGCCTTAGACCGCTCAAAAGATGTTGTCTCAAACATTTGAATTGCAACTTGTGGTATGTTTGATTATCTAGTACCTGTAATGTATTTAGATTTACGCAACTCACCAAACAATAAGAAGTAGCAAAACGACAAACTTTCTAAAAATGTGTTTCAGCAGAATTCGCACCATGGCCTTATATGCACCCCGAGCAATTATAACTTAAATTGGCCGTGTGGTCTAGTCGTATGATACTCGCTTTGGGTGCGAGTGGTCCCGGGTTCAATTCCCGGCCCGGCCCAATTTTTTTTTTTGGCTCCTTTCAGGGACGCTATCGCTTCGCACCTGCTATTTCGTACTTCTATATGGTCTATGAGATTTGCAATTATGAAGCTAGACAGATGGGTTTTGCGTTGATGAACATTTGATAGACTGATGGCGGAGTCGCGTACCGACGGACAAAGAAGTATTAGTTCACCCGCGACCGTGATAATGCGGGGGTAATGCTTTATAGTTTGGTGGTAACAGTTTGAGGTACGAGACGAGCTTTCAGAATTCGTACAGATTTTGAGTGTATCTTGAACTGAGAAGCATAAGGGAAAAACTATGCCGCTATGGTACGTCATCAATTCCCCGCATTAGATTGTAAACCAATCTGATAGGCAGCAGGAGGTGTCTAGGAAGGGGTCAGAGTGATGACCGCTGGTCGATCGAGCGGGCTAATGAGCATTCGATCAGCCCCAGTGCCAAGCAAAATTTCTGGGGCTCGTTGCTTGTCATTATAGCACGCAAATCAGTTGCTTATTCAGCAATGGCCTTTCGATGTTATGATTGCCTCATCTAGGTCATTCGTAACCGGGATTTGCGGCAGATGGTTTACGGATTTAGTCGTTCAAAGTATAGAGCTTAACCTTGTCTGAAAGGGGGGCGGGGGCGGGGACGAATATGCGGAAAAAAAACAGATCGCAGCGATGAGTAATGAATGTACAATGGTGGTATTTTTTTGCCACTATCGGAGAGGGCAAGAAGTTTCTATTCGAGCGGAGAAGTTCCAGTTTCGGATGAAAAGAGCGAACAGTGGAATACGATCGGCAGACGGACAGGTCGCCAGAGGCACTTGATCGGGGAAAGTCTATGTATAAAAGCGTGAAACCTTGATAGATATCACATCCCAGGATCCGGAGCCTTTGAAAGCGACGTGCGATTGGACAGGGTTGGATATATCTTTAAGAGGGATAGCGATGCGAGCGGGTGTGACTACGTGACACGGTGTAGATGGCCGGGGTCGTGTTCGTTAAGAACACGAATATTACTCCCCCGCGCGCGAAATGTTGTGGCTCGTAAAAAGGTTTGAGGCCCCGTTGCTTTAATGAAAAGAGAAACATAACTGCGGGGAACGGCGAAATATTGATGAGTTGCAATGGCACGCTATGTTTCCATCGGATCGATCAAGGATCGAGTGGTAGAGAGTTAAAAAGCATAGCAAGGAGAGCGATTTGCCGATGAGTACTAATGATAAGCAGCCATCGGACAGTGCTAAGAAAGCAAAGAGCAAAAATTGCCTTAGGACCCATAAGCTTTGCGTGGCTCCCCGGAGCCTAAAGAGAGACTCAAGGTTTAGCTTAAAAACAGCTCATATGAGCTTATTAGATGAGTGCGAACTCAAAGAGAGGCAAACCGGAGAGTTGTAACTTTATTAAGGGAACTTTCTTTAGAATTCAAATTTTTTCCGTTATTGCTTACTGTTTCAGTTTTCGCTTAGAGGCTTGTTTTTCCGCGAAGGGGCTGGTCAGACAACCCTTTATCGATGCAGTTTACTTGCTGGGTCGGGTCGATTTTGACTAAGGGTTGACTGACGAACATATACGATAGTACTTTGAACTATCTCACAACTATTTAGGCTATATTGTGTTCATTTAGTTAAGTACTGCCCCATTATACCCCACATTCACTTGCCGATTTAGGCCGCCCAAGCACTTGTAGCACAATCGTCCCACTGCTTAAGGTATTACCGTTTTAGTTAATCCGCGTGACTTCATGATTTCTACTGCCGTCTATTGCCCCCCACTTTTCGATGCCCATTGGCTTCTTTTGACTTTCGGGTTCTTGCGACAACTCAGTTTGGCTGGGGAAACTCTCTCAAGCTCCTGAAAGCTTAGTGAACTCTAACTCTAACTTTAACACCGGAAAATTCTGGGGTACTACCTTAATTATTGAACGCATGTGTCTAGGACCGGCGCGTGGGCCACTTAGTATAAATATAGCAGCTTCTTATTTTGGTTCCCCGCTTTTTTTCTAAGAATAAATTTATATTCGCACAACTGTTCGCAAAAGACTCACACATATTTCTGTTTGCATAATGTACAAAGTATACAATCCATACTTCGCTGCTCTCATAGCGACGGTGGGTGGTATGATGTTCGGTTTCGACATCTCGTCCGTCTCGGCTTTCGTCTCCGAGGACGCCTACCGTACCTACTTCGGCTATCCTGACTCCGTCACTCAGGGTGGAATCACTGCCGCTATGTCTGGTGGCTCCTTCGTCGGTGCTCTTGTTGCCGGCGCCCTCTCCGACTGGAAGGGTCGCAAACTCGCTATTCAGACTGCCGGTTTCTTCTGGATCGTCGGCGCTGCCATCCAGAGCTCCTCCCAGAACCTCGCCCAACTCATCATCGGACGTTTCATCGCCGGTATTGGTATCGGTTTAGCTTCATCGCAGGTCCCCGTGTACATCTCTGAGATCGCCCCCAAGCGCATTCGCGGTAGACTCGGCTCCCTGTTCCAATGGGCTGTCACCTGGGGTATCATGATCATGTTCTACATTTCCTACGGCTGCACTCACATCGAGGGACCCGCCTCCTTCCGTACTGCCTGGGGTATTATGATTCTGCCCGGTATCGTTCTAATGGCTAGTTTGTTCCTCGTTCCCGAGTCGCCTCGATGGCTCGCTTCCAAGGACCGCTGGGAAGAGGCCGCCTTCATTGTCTCGAAGATCGAGGCCGGCGGTAACCTCGACGACGAACGCGCTAAGGCTGAACTCGAGGAAGTCCGCATCTCTGTTGAAATCAATCGCCAGTCCAAGAATGTCTCCATTATCGACCTTTTCGCTAAGGGCTCTCGCACTCGTACCTTTGTCGGTGTCTCTGCCCAGATCTGGCAACAGCTCACAGGTATGAACGTCGCCATGTACTACGTCGTCAACCTCTTCCAGATGGCCGGCTATCATGGTAACACCGTACTTGTCTCCTCTTCTATTCAATATGTTATTAACGTCATTATGACCATTCCTGCCTTGGTATTCATCGACTCCTGGGGCCGCCGTCCCATGCTCCTCCTCGGTGCCGTGCTTATGATGATTTTCATGTTCGCCACCGCCGGTCTTATGGCTAACTACGGCCACTATGTCGACTCAGTAGATGGAAACAGTAACTTGAGATGGATCGTCGACTCTACTTCTGCTTCTCGCGCTATCATTGCTTGCAGCTACCTCTTCACCGCCTCCTTTGCACCCACTTGGGGTCCTGGAATCTGGCTATACGTCTCTGAGATTTTCCCGCTTCACCAGCGTGCTGTCGCCAACGGTTTCTGCGCCTCCTTCAACTGGATCTTCAACTTCGCCTTGGCTTTCTTTGTCCCACCTGCCTTCACTAACATTCAATGGAGAACCTATCTTATCTTTGGTGTCTTCTGCATTGCCATGTTCTTCCATGTGTTCTTCATGTTCCCTGAGACCAAGGGCAAGTCGCTTGAGGAGATCGAGGTCATGTGGATGAAGAAGATCCCCGCCTGGAAGACCGCCAGTACTCACATCGAAGTCACAGAGGAAGCTGTTTTACCGTTGGACTCCAACGAGAAGTCTGAGCACGCTACTCACGAGGAGGACGTCGAGACTGCTGCTGCTGCTCCTGCTGCTGCTCCTGTCAGCAACCAAGCGTAAGCTCATAGTTGCATAATTCCCTGAGCGCGGTTTATCGTTTACGCTATAGTTGTTTCTGTGTTTTTATCTCTTAATGAATTGAATGTGTTTTTAGCTCATCAACGTTCCTCTAAATCTTTAGAGGTGGAAGTGCATCGCTGTCACTCCTTTAGGTATTAATGTTTGTTGCTTAAATTCGTTATTGTAGTTTGTATTCGTAACTTCGTTTCGCATTATTGTCGGTTGCGTGCCGGCGACCAGCGCTGCACAGTCTGTAACCGGATGGAGAACTGCTCCAGTAGTAGACTCAAGTCTGTGTACGGTTTAAGTGTTGGGGGCTGCTCGATATGTGCTAAAATCAGCGTCTTGCGTACATTCGTTATCACACGGTTGCGTGCAGACAGCGAGCGCCAGTTCAACGTCGGCTGCACTATCACTGCAAATTCTGCATGTGAATGCGGCGGACCCTTGCGGTACAGCACATAATCGGCGCCAAACTTGACGCCGTCGCGTGCACACCAGCCAAGAGACCGGAAATGATGGTATGCGACATACTTGCACAGCATTTCTGATCCTAGCTGCATATCAAAAGTGGTCAGTACATCGTCTAGCGTAGCCGGTCGGCCAGCCAGCAGTGGGTTGACACAGCCTACGCCGTACGACAGAAACAGTACCTCGTCCGGACTCAGTCGCAGCGCTTCAATGTCTTCTGTGTTTTCGGCATCCTCCAATTCTTCTGGAACAGCAGTACCGGCCATACCTGTTGGTTCCGTCTGCTGCGAAGACGCGGCCGGACTGTCGAGCAGTGCGCCTTTGGTCTGGAGTCGCTGTTGACGGCGCAGGACTGTTATGTCTTCAGCAAGCGGAGTGGTGGAGGTCTGGCGGCGGAGCCAGGTCGGTTCGCTTCTACTGAGGGTGCCCTTGCCGAAATAGCCGTTCTTCCAGAACCACATCTTCTCGTCGTAGACGTCGGCACCATGTGCGTGAATAGTCACGGTCACGGTTTTGTCGTCACGCGGCAAACGAGACATCTGCGGTGGCGTTAGTATGAAACTCAGATACCGTTGTAGTCTGAAATAGACTGCTCCACAGAATATCAGCCAAAAAAAAATAATCATCACAGTATTCATACTTACATAAAAGGCCCTATGGAGGGTAGGCTAAGGATGGTGGTAAAAGATAAGTTGTGTTAGGGCAAGGGGGAGGGCCTTTACTACCTACACTACGACAACAACAACCAATAGACAATGACGGCCACAAGTTCACGCAGGAAACTGCTCCTAATGGTATGTATATGATTTATAAACACGAATTGAAGAATCTAACAGTATAGGGACGCAGCGGATCGGGAAAATCGTCTATGAGAAGCATCATCTTTTCGAACTATTCCGCCTACGATACCCGTCGACTCGGTGCCACTATGGACGTTGAGCATTCGAATCTGCGGTTTCTAGGCAATATGACGCTCAATTTATGGGATTGCGCCGGTCAAGATGCGTTCATGGAGACATATTTTACAACTCAGAAAGACCATATCTTCAGAATGGTCGAAGTGCTAATACATGTGTTTGACGTCGAGAGCGAGGAGATATCCAAAGACGTCGAGACCTTCGCACTCTGTCTGCGCCAATTGAGCGACTACTCTCCGAATGCGAAGATCTTTGTTCTGATACACAAGATCGATCTTGTTCAGCCAGGTAAACGTGAAGAAGTCTACTCTAGCATGATGCAGGCATTACGCGAGACCTCAAAGGTATACGGTTTTCCTATACAGGGCTACGCTACTTCGATATGGGACGAGTCGCTCTATAAAGCCTGGTCGAGCATCGTATGCGAGCTCATTCCGAACATGAATGCATTTGAGTCACATCTCCAACATTTCGCCAAAATATCGGAGGCACAGGAAGCCATATTGTTCGAAAAGACCACGTTCCTCGTCATATCGCACGCATCATATAAGACAGCCGATATGGACCCTAAAAGGTTCGAGAAAATATCGAATATTATCAAAACCTATAAACAAAGCTGCTCGAAAATGCGGTCGCAGTTCCAGTCGCTACAACTACGCGGCCCTGGATGTACTATCATCATAGAGAATTTGACCTCCAACATGTTCATTATGGTTATATTGCCACGATTGGAAGTGCAGCGAAAGGAATCACATATTAATGCCGGTGATGAAGATATTGTGTCATTAAATATTAAGGCTGCCCGGAAGACTTTTGAAAGGCTAGAGATGGATAAAGCTCGTTAATCGCGCGACAGATTTATTTTTAGGGGGATGGGAGGGAAAAATGCATTAAATGGAAAGAACAATGTGACAACTGTCACATGCTCACTTCCTCATGAAGTGTCGTTGGATCTGCAGGTATTTTGTTGTCTTCATACTCCTCATAGTTGTTCCAGATCCACAGAAGGTACACGAACTGTCCGTATTCCACCACTAGGCAGCCCCAAACTGCTATAAATTGCCACAGCGCTATACCGGTGGTCATGGGGGCTGTCAGGACACTGATAGAGGCAATATCGAACGTCGGTATTGTCAGCGCCATTATGGAAGTGATGCACTGTAAGATAATTATTCCCTCACAGATTAGCAGTATAGTCATATACTGGCTGTCGACGCCTATTCGAACGACATTACTCCATTCCGACAAAAATATGAGGACAATTATGAGCGCTAGACATATCATTAACGCATATGAGGCGAGCAGCAAAGACCTACTTAGATGCTGCTTCCTCCGGATCGAGTCTATAAGCGTATAAGATGCGCCAGGCAAAGTGGAGGCACCGGTGGCCATAAGGGTATTTACAGCGGCGATCGCCCAGTTGAATATCCATGAAACTTTCGATGAAAGTTGGTAATTGTTTCCTAGCAAAGAGACGCCAATATGCGAGCCGGGCCACAGAGCGGTCCAGCTTTGTCCGTGCACTCGCTGCTGAAACAGTATTAGAAACTGGAAGAGCGCTATGTACACGAGTACTATCGTCTCGCTAGTCAAGCCAATGTAGGCCCATAACAGCGAGTAGTTCTTTGTTTCTTTGACGGAATATGCTATTGCGCAGCACACGGCACTGATGCCTGCGGCGAATGCGAAAAGTGCAAAGATCGTTACTAATTGGCCCGCCCTGCGGACATATGCCAGCACTATAAAGGCGATCAGTTCCATAGAAGTCACACCAAGCAGTGTACTAAGGAGCACAGTCCATAGTGTTTCGCTAGCCATTATGCAAATACGTTCACACCAATAGTATACCGGGGTGCAGCACGTCTACGTGTCTGAAGAGAAAGGGATATGGCTCAAGCATTCGCAAAAGGTCGAGGTGCTATAGGAAACAAATAACTAGGGTTAGGGTGCCGCGTAATCTTATGCGGCTGTTCAGGGGACGGAGATCTAATGTGCGATGTGAGAGAGATAGTGTATTTCATTATACTAGGGCTACTTAGGTGTGTCTGCCTTCAAGAGGTCAGTTTGGAGTTCGGTTTGTGTCTGTTCAATGTCCTGTGCGGGCTGGATGTGGTTCCACAGAGAGTTGGAGATGACTAGGAAGGTCGCTGAAGCGAACTCGGGGAAGATGCCTAGGCAGGACTCTGCAGCAACATAGGAGGAAGGGAATCCATCCAAGGAGGTGTAAAGAGCGGGATTGTTGAGGTCAAAGATGTCTACCGTGCAACTGAGTATACCGAAGATGACCCTGATGGTTAAAAACGGCCAGACCAGGAGGACGATCTTGAGACATGTGTGTTTGAGGCCGTGGGATACGCATTTGCGAATTTCCACTATAGTATAGGCAGCGATCGACTGCACTATTGACATGAACAGCGCATAAGCGGCGACCCTGAGACCCAGTGTGTTTTTAGTTGGGTGATATTCATCATCTGTGTCGGTATGGTTGTTTAACGAGACTACTCCGCCGACAACAAGCAGGACGTTGGCCGTGATGATGAAAATATGACCGAATACTACGGGCGAGCTGAGAGAATAAAGCTGGTACCGCCATGTACTCATACCTTCTGGTCGGCGCGGTTCCAAATACGAATTACCCCACACTTTCATCTGAAAGGCGATAAAGAACCTGGCCCAGCATATGATGATGGATGTCGTACCTTCTACACCCAGAACAAAGTACGCGTACATCCAGTTGACATTGCGAAACCCTTCCACGCCGAAACCGACACTCGATATCTGTGCTGCAATGCGCAACAGTATATGGATTGCCAGCCAGAGATTGCGCCAAGCTCTAGGTGCCCTCTTCGTGATCAACAGATAAGCTAATGCTAAGCCCAAAACCATGTATGCGGCCAGAAAGACCGCCGATGCGGATACCATAGCAGCATCGACCATTTTGTGATGAGTATTAGTAATTGCGATAAGCCAAGGTATTAATTATATATATGGGGACCTATTGCTCTTTTATATATCTCAACTTTATTTGGCATGCAATGAATAGAATTTATAAACGCTTACGCATCGCGATATTGATATAGTTTGGTATAGAGTTTTAGCTCATCATTAGATGAAGAGCTAAAAATGTTGTACCAAAGCTTGAAAGCGATGCGATGACATACACCATCCGTACATATAGTGCGGAGAAACAATTCAAAAAAAAACCAGTTGCTTTTAATGTACCTGATTCATATTAATGCCATATAATGACTGTATCCTTGGACTCTGGGTGCATAAGCGTATTGCTTGCGGGTGGAGGATGATTCGTAATTCGTTTGTTTCTTATTGGCTATCTTAAAATTAGAGTTTACCGATGAGACTTAAGTTAATATTAGATATTGGTTGCTTCCGCCCATCACTGAAACCAATGCTAGGCGCGGCACTAAAAACGCAACCTGATGACGAGTCGGGAAACTATAATGATCTTTCTGCTCAATTTGCCATTAAGTTTTTCATTCGTTTCGGAATGTGGTCATATGTTGAACTGTGTGGCATAGGTGTTGTAGTGTTATGGTCGTAAGACATTATGATCGAACGGCCGTGCTACGCGGCCTTTACACCACTGCGACATTGTACAGACAATGTATTGTAGCAGATTCTTCTTGATTTTTCGTACCCAGCGTCAACAGCCGCGCTCAGGTACGGACGTTAGGCTTCTCGTGGAGGTTGTTTTCGCACTTCGATGCGAGCTGTGCAGCGCTGTGATTGGTCAACAGACGCAGCAGATCGCTCAAAACTATTACACGCAGAGAGTCGCAAAATATGCGCAGTGACGAAGACCAAAAAACCCCCTGAGTACAATGCAGTCAGAAAATCAAAGTAAAGACAACAACATTGGCAGCACCGATGAGCATAGGCGCTGGCTGGCGTGCGGCTGATGCTTAGTTCGAGGGAACGTCCCAAACCAACCTGACACGTCGACATATGCAGGTACTGCTAATATTGTATTTGGTAGGGTTCGTGCTTGCGAACTACTACGAGGTAAGTAGCGGCTTGGAAACGATTTTGGCGTTTGAGTGCAACATACTGACATCGTGCTAGGTACTGGGGATCGCGAAAGATGCCTCTGAGAAGGACGTAAAATCTGCGTACCGCCAGCTGAGTAAAAAATACCATCCGGACAAAAACCCCGGCGATGAGGAGGCCGAAAAGAAATTCATAGAGATTGGTGAGGCGTACGAGGTGCTCAGCGATGCAGAAAAGCGCAAACTGTACGATATGTATGGCAAGGAAGGTCTCGAGAACCAGGCTCGAGGCCAGCCTGCGGGCGGTGACCCTTTCCAGGCCTTCTTCGGCCACCACGGCGGCGGAATGCGCCGAGGAAACGATCTAGAAGCATCGCTAGATATTACACTGGAACAATTTTACTCAGGAGACACCATACCTTTTCAGCTTAATCTACAGCGAAAGTGCTCAAAGTGTTCTGCTACCGGCAGCGCCGATGGCACTATGAAGAAGTGTGGAACCTGTGGGGGTCACGGCGTCACAGTCGTGAAGCTACAGCTCGGCCCGAACATGTACCAGACAATCAGACAACCCTGTCAGGAATGTGGCGGCACGGGACAGATAATAGCAAACAAGTGCAAAGTATGCAGAGGAGCAAAAGTTGTCAGAGAAAACGTGCATTTTGAGGTCACCGTTGAGCCAGGAATGGATAGAGACGGCATCATCACACTGAAGGGCGAAGCAGATCAGAGCCCCGATTTCCATCCGGGAAACCTCAATGTTCGCCTCAGAGAGTCATCCCGCGATAATAAAGGCTGGAGACGCCAAGGATCTAACCTTATAAGAAAGGAACCAATCTCCCTCAAGGAAGCGCTCCACGGAGGCTGGTCAAGAACGATACAAACTTTTGGAAACGACAAAATAACAATCTCGAAACCTAAAGGAGAGGTCACTCATTTCGGCGAGGTGGAGGTTTTCCAGAAGATGGGGTTTTCAAATCGTAACGGTAAAGGAAACGCCTACGTGGAGTATGTTATAGTAATGCCTCACAAATGGTCGCATGATGAACTATAACCATCCGAAATCTTCCCTCTCTGCTCAATAGATATCTCAACGAAAAACTCATCACAACATTGCTTTAGTTCATTGTAGCACTTCTAATTGGTCCGTAACATCGAAAACATCCACATTAATATCCAGTCTCTTAGAAACAGCGCAAATGCTGGCGATCTCCGTTCGTCCAAGTTCTAGCACGAGTGTAATGAACTCGCCTTTGCCGCATACAGCCCACATTTCACTCCGGTCTCCTTTGTCTTGTTACATGGTGGCCTCCTATTCCAAGCCAGCTCCGTTTGTCCATCTGGAAGACCAGACCGTGCGGGCGTAACACACGTTCTTCGTGCTAAAGCAAGAAACTAGGAGATGAGGGGCCCTCTTTGTCGGTAAACCCGTGCCATGTTCCCACCCTCATCCCTTGCTGTTTGTTATTCGCCCACATTAGATCTTCCGATGCTCCGGCACCCTAATTCGATTAAAGTTATGCTTCGTACCCCGGTGCAGCGACCAATTTGAAGCTATTCTGGAATGATCCTCTTAGCCGTTCTTTCTCTTCATCATGAATATATCGCCATAATTATCTAAATGAGTTCCGTGAACATCGGACAGCTTTCTTTTCATTCCTTGTATGACTGTTACAACTGATCATGCCTTTTGCTCAATTTCCCAGGTCTTTTTATTGTGACGTTTTTCTGATATCACGCCAGAGGAAAAAAACCTAATAATTAATTGAGTTTCTTAATCCAATGGGTTAGAACATCGGTGTAATTTTCCTTCATTTTGTCTTAGATTCTCCTACCCCACCTTACCCGGAGCGTGAAAAAGAATATATAATAACCGAAATTCTGCATCAATCGAACTTTCAGCTGCATTCTGTCTTCATAGAATAGGCGAAATAAAAAGTTAAACAAAGAACAACTCACCCAGCTCTTTTACCACTACAGAAAAAATGGCCCCATCAATTCCCAAGACTCAAATGGCAATGGTCTTCGATAAGCCGAACGGCCCTCTCGAGTACCGTGAAATCCCTGTCCCTACTCCTGGTCCCGATGAGATTCTGATCAACGTCAAGTACTCAGGTGTATGCCACACTGATTTGCACGCTTGGCACGGTGACTGGCCTCTCGATACGAAACTTCCTTTGGTCGGAGGTCACGAAGGTGCAGGTGTTGTCGTTGCCGCCGGCAACCAGGTCACCAACTTCCAGATTGGCGATTATGCTGGTATCAAATGGCTCAACGGCTCGTGCCTCAGCTGCGAGTTCTGCAAGCGTGGTGGTGAGCCCAACTGCGCTGGGGCTTTGCTTTCTGGATATACCGTTGACGGATCCTTTCAGCAATATGCCATTGCCAAAGCTATTCATGCTGCTCCTATTCCCAAATCTTGCGATCTGGCTCAGGTAGCTCCCATTCTTTGCGCCGGTATCACCGTATACAAGGCTTTGAAGACATCCGAAGCTCGTCCTGGTGAGTTTGTCACCATTGTCGGTGCCGGAGGAGGACTTGGCTCATTGGCTGTTCAATATGCGAAAGCCATGGGTCTCAGACCTATTGGAATCGACGGGGGTGACGAGAAAGCTGCTCTTGTCAAGAAGCTCGGCGGTGAATATTTTGTTGACTTCACCAAGAGTAAGGATGTCGTTCAAGAGGTTCTCGATTACACCGAAGGAGGATCCCACGCCGTCCTTAACCTGTCTGCATCTTCAGGACCCCTGAACGCCTCTGTTAAGTACGTTCGTCCTATGGGAACCGTCGTTGTCGTTGGACTTCCTCCAGATGCGCAAATCTCTTCTGATGTTTTCACTCATGTTATCCGATCGGTGAGCATTAAGGGTTCATATGTCGGAAACCGAGCTGACACTGACGAAGCTATCGATTTCTTTGCCCGTGGTTTAGTCCAGGTGCCTATCCAGGTTCGCGAACTCAAAGATCTGGCCGCTGTGTATGAAGCCATGGAACAGGGCAAGATCGCCGGAAGAGTTGTTCTCAAGTGTTCCGATTAAGTGCCTTCACTGTATGTGTCAAACTTGTATATCATTGGAAATCAATATATCATTGTAATGCAGAGACTTACTCGAACAGTAGTATAACCCACATCGAGGATGTTGTCATGAGTCTAATGCAGAGCACAGATGTGAACTGATCAGACTTAGCAATCGTCTAAGCTCATGAGGTCCTATGGAAGTTTGTCATACAACACCGAGCACCACAGCGGACAACACTGGTAGCTATCATACTTTTGAACCCTTGCATGTATAGTGATTCCAAAGTGGCCAGCAATCATTGACGTGTCATACAAGAGGTAACTGATCCCACAATGGCGGCGAATGACGGCGATGAAAATATGAGCTAAGTGTCAATATGCCATCCGAACTGTATTTACCGCCCACCCATATCAGCCTCACAATATATCGTGATATTCAAGAGCCTTTTTAAGGTTGTTATAACAACGCCAAGCCAGGAATAACGTTAAACCGAGACCGGGATGTCACTAGTTTCCGATACCCCCCATATTCTTTCACTTACCAATGCTAAAAACAAAAATTTTGCGGGGCTTTAAAGCTCGCGTTTTCCCTACATTCAAAGCTTCACCCACGATTGCATCGCAAGCTATACGTCGAATTCATGAGATGCCAAACATTCCAAAGATGCAGAAGGCTATGGTCTTCGATAAGCCCAACGGCCCACTCGAGTACCGTGACATTCCGGTTCCTACTCCTGGACCTGATGAAATTTTAGTTAATGTCAAGTACTCTGGTGTGTGCCACACTGATTTGCACGCTTGGCACGGTGACTGGCCTCTCGATACCAAACTTCCTTTGGTTGGAGGCCACGAAGGTGCAGGTGTTGTCGTTGCCGCCGGCAACCTGGTCACCAACTTCCAGATTGGCGATTATGCTGGTATCAAATGGCTCAACGGCTCGTGCCTCAGCTGCGAGTTCTGCAAGCATGGAGGTGAATCTAACTGTGCAGATGCTATATTGTCCGGTTATACCGTTGACGGTTCCTTCCAGCAGTACGCCATTGCCAAAGCTATTCATGCTGCTCCTATCCCCAAATCATGCGATCTGGCTGAGATAGCTCCAATTCTTTGCGCCGGAATCACTGTATACAAGGCTTTGAAGACTTCCGGTGCTCGTCCTGGTGAGTTTGTCACCATTGTCGGTGCCGGAGGAGGACTTGGTTCATTGGCTGTTCAATATGCCAAAGCCATGGGTCTCAGACCTATTGGAATCGACGGGGGTGACGAGAAAGCTGCTCTTGTCAAAAAACTCGGCGGTGAACATTTTGTGGACTTCACCAAAAGCAAGGATATCGTTCAAGAGGTTATCGATTACACCGAAGGAGGATCCCACGCTGTACTTAACCTTTCTGCCTCCAGTGGACCTCTGAACGCCTCTGTTAAATACGTTCGTCCCATGGGAACCGTCGTCGTTGTCGGCTTGCCGCCAGATGCCAAGATATCTGCTGATGTCTTTAATCAGGTCGTGAAGTCGATCAGTATCAAGGGTTCGTATGTCGGTAACCGTGCTGATACTGACGAGGCCATTGACTTCTTTGCTCGTGGACTTGTTAAAGTGCCAATTGAGATCCGCCCGCTCAATGAACTCGCGGATGTTTTCCGCAACATGGAAGAGGGCAAGATTGTGGGCCGAGTCGTGCTCAAATGCTCTGACTAGTGCTAACTGCATTGTCTTTGCTCTTATATATAGTGCAGGGTACGGACCAGCAAGGTACCTCAACCTTAAACAGTGACGTATATACGATCCTATCACGAGCATTTCAGTATACGGCAAATACGCGTTACAAACATGTGCGGAATAGACGAATTACCATGGTAGCTGTAGACTGGCGCGAGATCAGTCAAGTTCACGTCAACTTGATTAGTTTGTGGTAGATCATCCGTATACTGCTATCTGTGACGACAATGATACAAATAATGAGCCGCAAAGCAGCATGTACAACTCTATGCTCCCCAACAACCAGATCTAGCAGCAAAAGATCAATTACTGCAATTAGAGATGCCACTAGCAAGTATTAATCGTAAGTGTACGTTCATTGCGCGTCAAACGATTCAGTAAACGCATATTACGTTGGCATAACAACCAACTTCTGCCTCAAACCGCGAACTTGACACCCAATCACGCACTTGGGAATTCACTCTATACCAATAATGTTGAGAATAAGAGCATTGCAAGGCTTACGGGTCAGCAGGTCGATTGTTTTCCGAGCTCCTGCTGCGCGAGCCTCATACTCGTCGCTCATGGTGCACAGGAACACGCCCGAAAATAACCCGGACATCCCCTTCGAGTTCACACCTGAGAACAAAAAGATTGCCGATAAAATCATCGCAAAGTACCCTTCGCAATACAAGAAAGCTGCTGTTATGCCACTGCTCGATCTGGGACAGCGCCAGCTTGGATGGACATCTATCTCCCTGATGAACTATGTGGCGAAGTACCTCGACATGCCGCCAATGCGTGTCTACGAAGTTGCGACTTTCTACACCATGTACTTACGCAATCCGGTCGGCAAGTACCACATTCAACTCTGCACAACTACCCCTTGCCAGCTGTGTGGTTCCGATGGCATAATGGCCGCCGTTACCAATCATTTGGGCATCAGTCCTGGTCACACTACTTCTGACGGACTGTTCACTTTGTCAGAGGTCGAGTGTCTCGGCGCTTGTGTGAACGGCCCTATGTTGGCTATCAATGACGATTATTACGAAGACCTCACACCTCAGGGAGTTGTCAAGCTTCTGGACTCTTTCAAGGATGGTAAACCCCTTCCTCGAGGCCCCGAAGGTGGTAAACGAAAAGATTGTGAGCCTTTCTCTGGTCCTAAAGTCCTTCTTAGCGATAAGCCCTACTCTGGACCCGATATCACTCGTCCGGACCTCTAAGACTGATTTGGACGAATCCTAATTTGTATTAGACTTATATTATGACGCTTTATACACATAAACATACCATTAGCTGATAAAAAAACAACAAATTAACAAATCGACAAAAGAATAATCAGAATAGGTGATGCAGTTTAACTCACAGGTTCAATGATATTTAGGGACTCCAGCTCGTGTACCAATGCCTTACCGTCTTCCTTAAAGTCAACCGGTTTCGCACCGACTGCAGTAATGCGCACCCTCGTCTCGCCGTTATAGGTATCCTGCTTCAACTTGAGACGGAAAACGTACTGCTTGCTGATGGCATTATACATCACCTCTTTGAACGGTTCAGATCCTTCCGATCCAAGGTTTTGAAGCTGCGTTCCTGTCATTCCCATCAGAGTAATACCAGGGTTATCAAATGCAGTGACCCATATTTCACCAGTAGGATCGCCTATACTCAAGTTCAGCACGTAGTGATACTCTAAATCATTGATCATTTGACCACATTTAGAGCATGGTTCACCAATATCTGACATCGTTCGCTTCACTCTGCAATCAGGGTTGGGACACGATGAATAGACAGTGCTTTTGGTGCTAACGTAAAGGACAGTGGCAACCACATCGACAAATATCGCGCTTGTCGGATCTGTCAATTTATCAGATTCTTTTATGACTTCTTCCACAGTAAGCCTCTGACCTTTTGTAGCGTTAACTTTCTCAGACTGTTGGCCTCTTTCCATCACCTTGAATTCCTGATTTTTACGACTTTCATACCATCCAGCCAAGGCATGCGATTGTGGTATATCTGGACTAATGAGCACAAAACCGTGCTGGCTCGCATTTAAACTGCGGCCTCCAAAATCAGAGACTTTAGCATGTCGAACAGCAATGATCGTCCCCCGAGGAGCGTTGAAGTTCTCGGCATCTTTCGACCACAAAGTCAGGGGAACTTTGTATCCCGTATCATCAACGCAGTGCACTTCTCGCTTATTGAATTTCTTCTGAGTTGCTCTAGAAGTGATCTCAGTGATGGGATCAACTGAATCAATAGCAGCGAGAATATCGACCTCTTGGCCCGGAGGGACAGCGGGCAAATCAGCCAAAGGTGTGAAGTTAAACTGCATTCCCATGTTAGACGTGCCTGCGACGCGTTCAAAAGACGTATCGTTGTTCGCGTACAAACAGTAAGCATTCTTCACTCGATACTGGTTGCGAGCTGTCTGGACACGAGCTCTCGACACGTCATAGGTGGAATCTACTTCGACTTCGTTGTAGATCTTATCTGCAAGCTCTCCAAAAGCAGACATCTCGATTTCGCCGGATTTATCCGACAAGATTAGTGACATGACGCGGCCGACGCCAGACTTGTTGGTATACTCGCGCACTTCTGATTTGTTGACGACACGAGCACGAATCGACCAGGCGTTCTGGAAAGGAGACAAATCGACTATAGGTATATTTGAGGCTGGTAACGTTTCTTCGGCGCCTTCCTGTTCGAAAGGCGCGCCAGCCGTAGTCGAAGCAGCGATTGAACGCGTAGCTGTAGTCGCGGCGGGTGCTTTTGAAGCACGGGTATCTGCCTGGTCAGGAGCGGCGAAGCAGGGATCAGGAGGTAACGCACTGTCGTCAGGAACGGGGATCGTTTCGGTCACAGGTGGCCCTAGATTGTCGCGCGAAAGCTCAGGGCCTTGGCCGATAATGTTAAGTACACCTCCAGACAAGATCCAGTGGCCTCTGTAGCTCTGAATTGTGTAGTTGGATACCTGGAACAGACAGCCGCGAACAAACTGGCCGGCATGAAGAAGATCAACGGCGTTGTTGGAAGGGAAGTAGTTTATGCGGTACGCGCCGTCTCTGGCCACACAGCGAAGACGGGTCGCGCCAGTTTCGACAGGACCGGAAATCTCCTTTACACTCACCACCTGCAGGGTGACTGTTGGGTATTGTTCGATATAATTTTCGCCCTTGAATCGCATACCTACGATAGACTTAAGGGTGTCATTGGAAAGCACGTCGTCCATAGTTAGGCGGTGTTGAATCAGTAAAGTGGCGTAAGAAGAGAAACGCGTGTGGGTGTATTTAGAAGGCGAATTGGGTCGGTAGGGGCAAAGATCGCGCTAGTGATATAAAGTTTTTATACAGATTACCTAAACAGGTAAAGATTAAATAGCAATGCTGAAGAGCTATTGGCTGCGAGAAAACAGGTAAGAAAATATAGAAGTATGAGTCATGAATATTAAGTTTTCTTTCTGGTTCCTGCGATCAGGTAATGAGCGATGATTGGTTGGTGAGAATCATGCATCTGGATCGACCAGGATCGAACTTTGGATCGCGGCTGTCCGGACAACGCTAGACAGCGGCAGTTCGTACTTCAGAACGCCTCTAACGATCAAATCAAATCGGTTTTTCAGTATCGATTTCCAACGTCTTTGGCCCTCCTCAGTAGCATTCCCTGGATTGTTGAGCTCAACTTCCCCAACAGATACTTTAGCGTGTCGTGAGAAGAACCCGCTTTGAAATACCAAAGCTGTGTCGAATTCGTTCACTCTTCCAAGCAGCAGAGCTGGTGGTACATCACTACCGTCACCGTCACCATCTCCTCCGGGCCAAGGAAGCGAAATGCTCAAGTCGTCGAACGTCGGGTCGGTGTCGCGTGGGTGCGGGCGTGCAAAGACACTTAGGTCCATATGTGATATTTCGACAGCCAGAAATCCCGGATTAAATGCCTGCACATGCATGTTCCATATTAGCTCCTCCTCGGACACGAGAACGTCTGTGATATTTTTCACCTTGACATGTTGCAGCGGCTTGTTTGAAGCCAGTATGAATCCCAGCGAGAACCCGAACAGCGTAGCGACCAGCAGCCCTAGTACAAGACAGAGCACGGTCCGGAGATGATTGGACTTCCCGGACGACCTGTAGGGATCAAGGATGGGCTGGCGGCGAATATGCGATAACGGGCGGCCGTATGAGTCATAAAGTGGTGTTTGTAATAGTTTTCTCGGCAAAGCGCGTCTAGAGCGCGGGTCGTAGGGTCTGTTCAGCGGTAGCATTTCGCTTTCTTCGTCGTATTCTTCTTCGTCATCGTCGATGCTGTATACTTTTCTGGCGTCGAGCACATCGTGCGAAGCTTTATAGCTGCCCGGAACATTAGACAAAGAACCTTCACCAAAGGATATTCCAAAATTTGGCGGATGCGAAGTACCGCTGATGCGGCCGGACTGGTACCGTCGTGCGTGATTCGAAGATGCTACGGGCTCGCGCGGAGTGCCCGAGAGTGACGAGATAGAGCCAGGACGCGAGTACCGCGGTACGACGTACGGGGTGCTTTCATAAACAAAAGTCTCATCGCTGTCAGAAGAGTTAGCCTCGTCGACGGCTGAAGCGAGCTTTGCGGCGAACACGTCGGCTTTTGTAGTTGACGAAGCCGACGTGTTTGCTGCATTAGCAGCGGCAGCCACAGCCGAAGCAGGAGACAAAATATTTGACTGGCCGGCGGTAGCGCTTGAACCAAGTGAGCGCAGTTTCTTCTTTTTTCTAGTCTTTCCGAACGTTTCCGAGCTCTTCTTCAAGCGCGGGCCTTCAGGAGCGTTGCTGACTTGCAGCGTCGGCAACGCCTCGACGGTCTCTGTCTCGACGGTCATCGGCGGCCGGTCTTGCGACAGAGAGTGTACGAGACTATGCGCCTTAGGCACACGTTCGCGATCGCTTTTTGAATTTTCAGAGTCGACACCGGATCCCGATCCTTCGTTGGCACTCATAGACGCATTGACGGCCTTTGCATTGGCCATATCATCTAGCGACGCCATCGTGATTCAGATGTAAAGCGCACAGGCCAGTGAGGTATTGTGTAGTAGAAAATATCGTCTGCAGTAAAGTATTTAAACGAATGTGCGTAAGAGTTATCAGAAGGAATAGCGAAGTCGCTGTGTATGGCCTCGTATATGGTAGAAAACGTTGACATACGCAGGCGGATGACGCTGGGTGGTGGTGGTGCTGCTGGGCCCCTCTGGGACTTTTCAATTTTGACTAGTCATAGACATCCGCTAATGCTTTCGTCAATTTGGGGCTCACAACACACCTAAAGCAGTTGCGCGGCATCCACATCAGCTTTAGTGTTTTCTGCTTATTTTAGCAGCAGTTTAGATACCTATACAGCTTCTCCAACGCTCGCATTAGTCCACATTTATACGTATTCACACATGCCCACCCTGATTTCAATGTGGGTTCAGGTCTAAACCTTATTTGCCTCACGGTTTTGCCTCCCAACCACAAACCACTTCCTCACCCCCCCCCTGTCTGCGCACTGTAACGCGTCCCAAGCTTAAATTTCTGGCACCCCAACTTTCTGCGAAGACAACAACGTAAACAATAACAAACACGTCTATTTTGTTACGTATATCGCTACTTGATCGAACTCCGCCTACTTCTGTACTTTATTTGTCATACTTAGAGGGTCGCCACTTACTATTTTCTGCACGCTTAATCGTGCTTCGTACATTCCTCCACCCGCGACTGATTGCGCTCAGCCTTCACCATGCGCGAATCATCGATGCCTCTACGGCGGTCCGCGGGGCTTATAAACCTGGACCAGGCATCTATCACCCCGTTCGACTCTCCAATATCTAAACGACACGCTTCACACTCCCTTTCAGACAACGAATACCCTCAGAGCCCAAGCTCACCCTCTTCGGCTATGCGCGACTCTCTCGCTTCGCCAACAAAACCACAACATCGCTTAAAGCGAAGGTTCCCCCGTCGTGAAACCCGTTCGAGAACTTCAGGTTTAACAAAAGATCCGTTGGCATCAATAACAAACACTCATACTGATGCAACTACCGCCGAAATAAGAAGAACTCAATCATTCAACCAAGATCTCGCGAACGCAAATAACTATAGCCCTTTCAACACAAATTTGCCGCTTCCGAATCCCTCAATACACGCATACCACCCGGCTTCGGACTCGCCTCCATCTCCTTTGTCCCCTTCACGCTCGCACAACTCTCACCATCATATACTTCCCTCATCTGCCTCTCACAGAAAGCATCCACCGTTATTGCCGAAGGACTCGCAAAATTTCGCCACTCCTCCGAGCTATCGTTTAGTGAAGCCCCTGCAGACTGCTTTCATGTCTACGGGCTTGCTATCGAAACGAAACCGCCCAAAGTCTCAGTCTCCTTCATCTACGTCTACTCCTCCTCCAGATACCCCGATAAAACGTGCGCCTGTATCATTTACACCGCAATCTGGTCCTCCTGGCACTGTATCATTAATTTCTTCCTCTACTCCCTCACATACATTGCCCCGGGCATCAACTACTAGAAGAAAAAGCGGTTTGAAAAACGTCATAACTAACGACTTCCCTCCGAGTATCGCCGAGGATAACGAATTCATAGCCTCGTCTTCTCCTATAGAATCCAATGGTCCTATTAGGTCAGCAGCATGGGATAAAGAGTCAGCGCCCCGAAGCCCTGTCGTCTCGTCGTATCCGAATGCCATGCAATATAGTATTCCTTCCACTCCTGCGAAAACACCTAAACAGCCTAAGTCTATTGACCTTCTTGATGACCCAGTCTTACGGCAAAGGTTTCGCAAAGTGTCTATCGCTGGAATCGGAGAGTTCAGCGTGGTATACGAAGTTTCTGGTGACAATGCCACTGAAAGATATGCTGTGAAGCGCACGAAACGACCGTACTCTAGCAAAAAATCTCGACGACGCAGAATGGAAGAGGTAGAAGCTCTTAAGGTTCTTTCGGAAAAGCACTCAAAAATTGAACGATTGCTAAACGAAGGTGATGATTCAGCTGATCCAGAAGCTGGTAGTGAGTATATTATTCACATGTTTGATTATTGGGAATCCAACCAGCATCTCTATGTTCTAATGGAATACTGCGAGAATGGCACTCTTGATGTTTTCTTGCAAGATCATGGTCGCGTTAGGAGACTAGATGAATGGCGGGTCTGGAAAATACTGGTCGAGCTGGCTCTTGGCCTACGATTTATTCATGATTCTGGATATGTGCATCTCGACATGAAACCAGCCAATGTACTAATAACTTTTGAAGGCACATTAAAAATCTCAGATTTCGGAATGGCTGCTAAATTACCGATCACTGGTGATATGGAAGATCGCGAAGGTGATAGGGAGTATATTGCACCGGAAGTTCTTTCAAAACAGCAATACGGCAAACCTGCAGATATATTCTCATTAGGGCTTATGATGCTAGAAACAGCTGCCAATATCGTGCTTCCTGATAACGGCTTGCATTGGCAGAAGCTGCGATCTGGTGACTTGTCAGGAGCTGGACGTCTCAGCAGTGGTGAGATCCACTCAGGAACTAAAGGAAACAGCCGTATGCGAACCATTGATGGATTATCAGCTCAAGCTTCTGATCCTGACTTTCAAAACTCGATGGATTCTTTAGGATCCGCTACTGCTCCGACAGACTCACTTGATTCAGGATCACCGACTGATGATGTGGCTGCCCCGCCGTCATGGTACCCCAGATTCATGTCTGAGGAAGGAAGTTTGGACGAACTTGTCAAATGGATGACAGTGCCTTTACCTGAGAACCGAGCTACTATTCATGATATAGTGAACAGCGAGTCAGTTCGATGGGTTGATAGAGCGCGTAAAGCTGGTGCTGTTGTGTACGAAGGTGATTATGGACCTGGACCTGATGACCCGATGGTGGTAGACGAAAACTGGCGTTTTGAGCTTTAATTGTATAATTAATTTGCACTACAGGTTTGATTCTTTTATTATTATTGTTGGTGTTTTGCTTATATATGATTAACCATAATATACACTGGTTATGATGCTTTCAGAGTCTGTTGATACGTTCAAGCGGTTCGGTATTAGATCTCGAGTGGCTAATGCCCCAGGCGGCAAGACTCTATGAGGATTGGGAAGCTGCTCAGTTGATACGATGTCTTTGTCTGAATTAATATTTGGTGTATCAATTAGTTTTTTTCCGATCAAGTTTTGCCACTTTTCGGCAGACAAGCTAACTGGTGGAGTATTCAATTCTTCTTTCCAGTCCATGTTTGTTCGAAAGCTAAGTTGAACGCACGGTACAACACTCTCTACATCTAAGCCATAAACTGGTCACACAGATAATACATGTATATAGTTATGTATATATAATCACAGGAAAAAAAAACCATACTCGTTAACAAAATGCCCAAAATCGTAGCTAGTTTCCAGCTAATAAGTGCTGCTTAGGAAGAAGCACCGCCAGAGGAGACGGTTGTAGAAGAGGGGGTAGAGGCTTGAGGGCCTAAAGTGGGGGCTTTTCCGGCTTTGAGGCGCTTAGACTGGTAGTCGTTAATTGCAGATTTGATAGCGTCCTCGGCGAGCATGCTGCAATGCAGTTTTACTGGAGGCAAGGACAATTCTTTTGCAATAACGGTATTCTTGATGCGGCCGGCGTCATCCAGAGACATACCCTGGACAAGTTCGGTCAAATAGGAGGAAGAGGCGATAGCGGAGCCGCATCCAAATGTTTTGAATTTGGCTTCGGATATCTTTCCATTTTCGTCTACTCTGATTTGTAATCTCATTACATCGCCACATGCAGGCGCGCCGACGAGTCCAGTGCCGACATTGATGTCGGTCTTGTCGAGGGTACCGACGTTACGCGGCTTCTGGTAGTGATCCAAAACTTTCTGGTGGTAGCTTCGGATCATCGGAACGACTGGGGAGGCTCTCAGGCCATTTGAGCTACGCCATGCCTGGCTTGTCAGTCTGATTGAACGAAGCATGTGAGGCAATATTACAATCCGATTCGGTCAGATTCTCTTTTCTCTTTCTTTCGAGTGCCAACTGTTAGCGACTTAACTGATACGAACGACGCTAAACTAGTGCAGTAAAACAAAAACACAAGTCAATAAATCGGAATGGATTTGACTTAACCTGGTCGATTCAGAGGCAAAAAGATCAATGCGCAGATATATATAAGTGCGAGGAGAAAGTTAAGTGCGGTATGGTGGAGAAAATGCTTGTCTTATATATAACCGGCAGGCGAAAAAGCCAAACCGCGCGGCAGGGTTAAGGGCTTAAAACTATAAATCTGCGATTACTTCATCGCTAGACATCGGCAAGCAGTGGCAGGTAGTTGAAGTCAGATAAGATATATAAACTAGTTAATGCTAGTTGTAAGATTCGAAATTCTAAGTGCAGCTAGGTGATAGATGCTGTTTCAGGTGGTGTGTATAGACGAACAGAAAGTTCTGAATCGTTCCTGGAGAAAAGATCAGATAAAAAAATAAGGTTATGAATCTTCGGCGGTTAATTAAAGAGCGATGCCATGATCAGACTGACCTGTCGTTCTTATCAGATACTTCGGGGCCAGGGACGTTAAATCTGCTAGATCACTTGCGGGTCGAAATGGTGCATCTAAGTCCGCTTTAACGGCTGTGTAGGTGAGTTTGGTTGAGCTGCTTGCCAACGTTTAGATATCACCGGTGCGGAATTTGGAGCTGGCCAATAAAAACCGCTCAGAGTTGATACATTTCGGTACAGCTTACCCACATCTATTGACGAACCGAAAGGCATGGGAGCTGGTTTGATCGCTTCACGATGGCCAGTGAGCAAATAAATAACAAAACAATGCGTGCCAGGCATCATGACCATTGTAGAAGACATTTGTCAATAATCAAAGACTCTTATTGGCCGTAACTAGAGCTCATCGGGCCTAGCCGGAGCTTAAAAGTGTAACAGAACTGCCGCAAGGCTGTTACATCCCCACAAGACACCTTCAAAGCCGACTACTACTCGTCTGGCTCGTACGACCGTGCACACTGCTATTGTGATCTTGCCACTACGGTCTATCCTCTCTTTTTTAATAGTCACGTGAAACCTAGCACAGGTGACTACTTTACTAGCACCTGTACTGGAATAGCTCTGTTGTTCTACATTTCAGCTTTCGAGCACTCGACCGCTTGCTGTTCCCCCACCTGCGAGATCCACCCCGGTCGGTCTCATTCCTGCTCAGGTGATCGCTGCAAAACCGCCCATCGTTACTGTACCTTTACTTCTACAGCTAATCTGCTTTCCATGGCTCGATTATGATGCTTGAAGAAACACCATCCTCCACCAACGTCCGCTTGGCCGCTGGCCCGAAACGGCCCCCCAAGACCTTAATGGCGCTATACTCCTGGCTGTCGAGCTCTACCGTGGCGTCATTCATCGCTGGAGGCGTAGCAGGTGCCGTGTCGCGAACCGTCGTCTCGCCGTTCGAACGCATGAAGATCATATTCCAAATACAAGGCCCCGCTTCTACGAACTATATCGGCGTCGGTCCCACCCTCGTGAAAATGTGGAAAGAAGAAGGCTGGCACGGGTTCATGCGCGGAAACGGTATTAACTGCATCAGAATCATCCCATATTCCGCTGTTCAGTTCAGCTCCTACACCGTGCTCAAGGAAGCGCTTCTCCGCCCCGGCGAAACGGAACTCGACGCGCCTAACCGTCTATTCGCAGGCGCCATCGCCGGCATCCTCTGTGTAGCCGCTACATATCCGTTGGATATTGTTCGCACTCGTTTATCTATATACACAGCAACTATTGGCGCTCACCATGGCGCCGAAGCCCTCGCGAAGGGCGAACGCATTCCTGGCATGTGGGAGACTATGAACATGATGTATCGCACCGAAGGAGGTGTCAAAGCACTTTACAGAGGTATATGGCCCACAACTCTCGGTGTAGCCCCCTACGTCGGCCTCAACTTCGCCGTCTACGAAGGACTGCGCGAATACGCCATCCCACAGGGTGAAACACAACCTACCGCTATAGGCAAGCTCACATGCGGGGCGGTCTCGGGAGCAATCGCACAGACGCTCACCTACCCGTTCGACGTTCTTCGCAGGCGGTTCCAGGTAAACACCATGTCTTCAATAGGGTTCCAGTACCCTTCAGTCTGGGGCGCCCTGAAGTCGATTGTCCATAAGGAAGGCGTACTCGGCCTCTATAAGGGCCTGTCTGCAAACCTCCTCAAGGTAGCCCCCTCTATGGCCGCTTCGTGGGTTTCATTCGAAATGGTGAAGGACTTCCTCACCGACCTCAACCCTAAAACAGATTTTTAGATGATTTACGCGATATTCTGCCCCCTCCCCTCGCCAATACAATACATACGTAGACAAACCTCTGAGGCACGTGACTATGAACCCTAAACATTTCGTGGTGCCCAACCCTGAAAAACACAGTCACCCGCAAAACACTTCCCAACACAATCACTGCATAGCGAGCAACTCTCGCATTTCTGTCCTATACCCTACCACAAAATAAAATGGCCAAAGATCATCTTAAAAAGCAGCATCAACGCTCAAGCCACCGCACTGCTCCTAAGTCCGAGAACGTCTACCTCAAGCTCCTTGTTAAGCTTTACCGCTTCTTGAACAGACGCACTGACTCTGACTTCAACAGAATTGTCCTCCGCAGACTGTTCCTGTCCAAGATCAACAGACCCCCTGTTTCTATCACCCGTGTCTCACAGGCTGCCAAGAAGAACGAGGGCAAGACCATCGTCGTTGTCAGCACCATCACCGATGATAACCGTCTCTTTGGCGAGTTCCCCAAGGTCACTGTCGCTGCTCTCCGTGTCACCAAAGGCGCGCGTGCTCGCATCGAGGCTGCCGGTGGAGAAGTCTTGACTCTTGACCAGCTTGCTCAACGTTCTCCTACTGGACAGAACACCGTTCTCCTCCGTGGCCCCAAGAATGCCCGCGAAGCTGTTCGTCACTTCGGTATGGGTCCCCACAAGCGCAAAGCTCCCCGTGTCCTCAACAAGGGCCGCAAGGTCGAGCGCGCCCGTGGTCGCAGAAAATCTCGTGCTTTCAAGGTATAAGGAAGTTCTACCTGCTAAGCACTCTTTCTTTAATGCACACTGTTTGGCTTGGTTGCACGCTTGTGTTTCCCGAGCCAAATGTCGTTATGATTTGCGTAGTATAACATGCGTGACATGATTGAGCCGATATATTCTATATCGGCGAGTTAGTGATACTGTAGTATCGCTGGCGACGGTTTGAATTCAACTATAAGTTGAACTTCAAGACATTTGTCACCCTGTAGCCCCCGAATGGGCTGCCAATCCGCCTTTCTGAGTGTTCCTCGCAGCATTCACTAGGCAAACCGTCCCACCAGCTACGTAGCACCTGTAGGTCCACCGCCGACCCTTACAAACGATACCAATACCCATATATAAGCATACTTGCATAATAGAGAGAAAATAAACAAATCTGTTTATATTCAATTTACCTCCATCCACATGGCGGTCACAGATTGTGGGTGCGATAACGACGAAACGGTACTTACGTCCCAGTACCGTGATGCAGGACTTCGTCGGCTCACACTTCTAAGTCTAGACCTGTATCGTCTCCTCGTTCTAGAAGACGGGGAGTTCGCCAACGGATGCATAATAGAAGGCTCGTAGCGCCGGTCTGTATAAGCGCTAGGGTTTCGTTCATGTTCGAGAGATGAGGCATTATTGCTAGACCACCCCAGGAGCCTGCTCCGAACATACTGCCATACTGTAGAGAATTCCAAAGCATCGGCATTAATATCACGTATTCCAGCATTTGCAGCGTCATTTTTGAGCGTGTTTACAGTAGGCTTGAACGACGGTGACGACGGGCCGTTTCCACTGCTTCTTGATAGAGATGCTGCCGTCCAGCTGCCGTCGCCAGCGGCGTCTTCGCGTAGATTTGCAGTGCTATGATGTCCATAACCAGACGACCCGTTGTCTCTGTGGTTTGAATCATCCCCATCTGTGACAGATCCGGCAGGTGTGGGGTGAGTAAGCGTTTCCAGAGGTTCTTCTTCTACGATTCCTAGTTCGGATGCAGAAGGCATTTGGATGTTGAAGTTATGGCCGACACGGCGCATAATGGCTTGTTCCCATCTAGCCAAACTTCTCTGGTCAGGTGAATGGGGATGTGTTTTGCCAAACAAGCCGACTCCCATGACCTGCACGAGGCGCATTGTCAAATGGCCGATCATATGTAACTGCGAATATGATGCTGGGTCAGAGGAGCGTGCGGGACCATTCAGTTCATCAGACCACGCAAACTCAGACTCGTTTGGCAGTCCCCAGTTATCAACACCGGCACCAGCACGGCTATTGATGGCTGCTAAAGATTTGTGAGTGTCGGATAATGCGCCAAGTTCGTGCAATAGATGCTGAGACTGCTCAAGTCTCCATGCATTGACGCGGTCAGTGAGAGTTGAAGATGCTAGTGAGTTTCTGTGGGTGCTGTCAGCCGAGCTAGCCTGGGGCGACATTTCCGACAGAGCTGCTGCGACAAAGAACGAGCCCTGGCCATTATGTGAAGGGAAAGAGAGCAAGTTCTGGATATCAGAGTCTAAATCATAGTCATCGTCGTATGACTCAAGGCGAGTTTGAGAAGACTCTGAGAAGGTGAAAGAAGAAGCAGAAAAGACTACCCATTCATCGTTCAGCGGGCTGTCTGAGCGAAGCGAGCGCGAAGGGGTTCTATTTCTAGAAGAGGATGTAGGAGAGAGTTGTGTGAGTTCTCTAGCGCGATCACTGTGGGAGTCTCTGTAGTGTACACCTCTGTTTTCCTGCTGCTGTGCGAAAGCCATGAGAAGTTAGAGGGAGGGTTTTATAGGTGCAATAATGCTAGTTGTGTGTTGCGAAAATTGAGACGTAATTCAAACGTGTGGGTGGCGGCAGTAAACGACCCGATTAGGTGGACGTGCGCGAATAGCAAAGGGAGCAGTGTTGTAGGTATTTGGACCAAGAAGACGCACAGCAGTGAGACTGTACGCAATACAAGTAAAATGTATATGCTTCTAAACACGTAATATGCACAAATATGCACAAATAATGCGCAGAACCAGTGCTGTAGCAGAAACTAAGATGATAAGTGTATGTGCAGAATGCGATATGGGAAAGGGGGCGGAACCGGGTGGGAGATTGATGACATATCAAGGTCACACGGGTACCCAAAAAGGGTAATAGAGTGGGACAAATAGGCCGGGTAAGAACGATAACAACTCGGGTTCACCATTACGGCGATCGGATAATAGAGTGGGATGCGGATGCTTGTTCCGTAAATGACGCAAAGGTGTAAGATACAGAGTAATTTGCGGTACTAGATTGTTCGGTAAAGAGTAGTATAAGTTGTATGGCAGGATACCAATACTGCGGAGCGACTGCAGCAGAGTTGTAGCGACAAGTTCGAGACTTTCAAGGTTCGATTATTATCCTGCAGTTGCAATCACTTAAATAGACCATCGCAATCTGACACTAATTATCTCGAGAAACGTCTTTGAATTACAATAAGACTGTTTAGCTGGCTCTTTACAGACGGCAGTTAGATGAGCCGTTGCAACGGTCATCGCACATAATAACTCTATTTTGACTTGGCTAACATAGCTCATGATTCGACGATTACACCGAGTGTCGCAGATTGTAAATAAACGGTTCAAACACCATGACGTACGGGAATTGCCCGAGAAGATCAGACCACGGTACTCGCAGAATTCCGATACAAAAATGTATAGTCTCGACTGGGGATTCACACGGCCACGGAACGTGCTATTCATAAAGAAACCGTTTCTGCCAACAGTTAGGAACGCTACTATTGATGTAATGCGACACGTCAAACAGACATATCCAGACGTGAATATGCTTGTTGAACCTGATGTCGAAGAAGAACTAGACCAAACTGCTTCAGATTTAGACACGTTTAGTGGGTCGCACAAGGACCTTGTAAACAAAGCCGATATGTTAGTCACATTCGGCGGCGACGGCACTATTCTTCATGCAGTCTCGCTATTCTCGCAAATCGACGAAGTGCCTCCTATTCTGTCATTTTCAATGGGAACGCTCGGGTTCTTGTTGCCATTTAATATCGCCGAACACGCCAGCGCCTTAGATCACGCGCTCAATGGGTCAGCGCCGCTCCTCAATAGAATGCGTTTAAGCTGCACGCGTTCAAACAGCCACACCGTTCAACGTGCAATGAACGAGATACATTTACACCGTGGTCGTGCACCGCACCTTTTACGTCTGAATATTTACGTTAATGATGCTTTTGTCACGGAAGCTGTCGCCGACGGCATCCTTGTCTCAACTCCGACCGGCTCGACCGCATACTCACTATCCGCTGGCGGCTCTATCGTCCACCCTCGTGTCCCTTGCATACTTTTGACTCCAATTTGTCCTCGATCACTTTCTTTCCGGCCGCTCATATTCCCCTGCACCGATCGCATACGGCTGACGGTCTCTGAGGAGAGCCGTGGTGAAGGCGCAGAGTGTTCGGTTGACGGACAGCTACTCGGACTTCTGAAACGCGGCGAGTCCATGGAAGTGCAGGCTGCTGGCTCGAATTCTACCGATGTTTGGTGTTTCGAGCACAGCGAACGGGACTGGATATCTGGTCTCAACGAACTGCTACGGTTTAACGCTACTTTTGGCGCCCCCAACGACCCTTGAGCTGCTGCTGCCGCTGCCGCTCGCTTTCTGTTCTCCGTTTCATAAGTAACCTACAATGTCATTGGTCGTAAAGGAATTCTGAGCAGATAAGCCCTGTCGAGGCACATCACCACAAGCCGCGTCCCGTCTTTGGACCACTGCGACTGCACTATGCACTGCGGCTCAGTTGCTTGCATGTTGAGACTCGATAAATCGCAGCGCGCTACGGGCTGAAACTTGCCGAGGTCCCATAAGAGCAGAACACCGTCCGCTCCGCCACTAACTAGATAAGACTGGCCAGTCGGTCGAAACTCGAGCGAAAGCACAGCTGATTCGTGTAAATCCAAGGCCGCTGTTTGCTGTCCCGTTTCTGTGTTCCAGAGACGTATGGAACCGTCAGAACTGGCAGATGCAAGTGTTTGTGGGTTCTGCTTGGAAAATTGCAGCGCTTTAATCGCGGCCTTATGACCCTCCAGAACAAACGCAGCATCTGTAGATGTAGATTTCCACAGTCTCACACTGCAGTCTTTGCTCCCGGAAGCGATGGTTTCAGTTGTTGCATCGTACTTCACAACAGTAACAGGCGCAGTATGTCCTTTCAGAATTCTCAGCGGTTTCTTTTCCGATATCTTGAACAGAGACACGGTGTTCTGTGTTCCTGAAGAAACAAACAGCAACGAGTCTATCCATTCGGCGTCGGGCGAAAGAACTTCCTGCATCGGACCTTGGTAAGCCTGGCGAATGAGGCCTGTATCGCAGTCCACAATCAAGATCGAGTGCGTGCAGTCCACCGAAAGCAAGTAAGTTCCAGACGGAGAGAATTTAAGAGCCAGTACTGACGATGAGTGCTGGTTATATACCTGTTCTAGGGATTGTGTAGTGGCGTTCCATACCCACACCAGGCCGTCTGCGGTAGACATGGCTAGTCGCACGCCCAGGGGGTGCCAGGCGACTGCTGTCACTTCGTTATTTGGCTTTGTTCCTGCAGAAAAAAGGCTAGCTTGTTTGAGTAGATCTTCAGTTTTCGACCGCGCAAAAATATTGGAGCATTCAACATACGACTGCGTGCTGGCCAGGGCTAGTTGTAGAAGATACGGATGCCACTGGATATCAACAAACTTTCCTGGCCCAATTGGCGAAGTCCATGTGGGCACCAAGTTGTCTGGCAGTGAATCTGACTCGGGAACGACATATTCTGGCGGTTCGGGGATGTCTGCTGGGAAAGACCCCGAAACAACCGGATCCCGCGAGCCGTTTGCGAAATCGTTCATAGACTGATCCATCATATACTTAGCGGCGTTTGTCTTAGTCGTTTTACTCGGTTTGGCATCAAAAGTGCTTAGATCTGGAAACGGGATGCCCTTCGCTTTGCATTCAAGCATTTTATATTGGATACCGCGCTGAACTAGCGCAGGCAGCTCGTTTGGTGGTATATGTGCACCGAAAACTGCGTCGAAAAGGTGCGCACCACTATCGTCTTGGAACGACTGCAACGAGCGATCATAGCCTGCCTCACACAAATACCGCCATATAAGGTAGTTCAGTTCATCTGAAGACAGTGACATTGCACCAAATGCGACACTCAGCAGTGGTTTTCTAAGCAGACACAATATGGTAAGGCCACTTGTGGTGGTGCAGTCCGGAATGTAGCAGCGGCCGGGTAACTAGCCGTTGGACTTTTAGTTCACCACTAAGCGACTCTCTGAGTGTTCGATGGCGCAATGGACTCAGCGATGACGCACACAATATGGCTGGCGCCGGCACTGATGGTGTTTGCATCACTTTTAGGTTGGCTTAAAAGCTATCCAGCATACATGGTAATTGTGCCAGGCTCGTCGATTCTGTACCCGTGGGTGCTCATCAGTAGCACATGGGTGGAACGCGGACTGCTCGTGATTCCTGGAAGCGTGGCGCTCGGGTACGCTGTAAACTACTTCAGTGTTATTTGGACGCGAACAGTGGTATGGAAGTTTGTGGCTGTAGTGTCAATTGCTAGCAATTGTGTGGCATGGGTGCTGTCGGTGTTCATTACTCCTTTCCATCTAGATCTGCGCGTCAACGGCGGCTCGGCGCTCTATACAGGATTCTTGGTTGCGCTGGCGCAAACTATACCAGAACATTCGACGGTCCTGTTCCCTGTTCTCCGAAAGATCGGTATTGACTTGAAGCTGAAGACACGGAAAGCGCCATTCTGGTTTATGATCACGAGCACATGTCTCAGTGTGCTCTTCTCTTCTTTCATACCAGTTGCATTGCTCGCTATCTCAGGATTCTTTGTGAGTTACATATATTTAAGAGTGTATGTGAAGGCTGGAGATGCAGAGGCCGGCTACACTTTTGGCGATCAGTCAGATGCGTTTGCACTGTCTGAACTGTTTCCGCGGTTCATGGGCCCACTAGTGGACATCGCATCTCGAAGTGCGTACCTTCTCGCCAAGAGACTCAAAGTTCTTCCTTCTGTCTCTTCGAATTCTGACATGAATTTGCCGATATGGACGCAGTCTGCCGCCACAGACTCGGGTCCAATAGGATTCATCAAAGCGCTGTTCAAACGGCAGCCTGCACGCGCATCGGCTGTGTCTGACCGAGTTTCAGAGTACCGACGGAACTTGGCTATTAACGCCCTGAACGAAGATAGAAGAAGCTAGCTGATGTGTATAAGATAATAATTATTCATTAATGGCCTATGCGTATAAAAGATGCACAGACTATTCGGGTTCTAGATTGGCGACGTTGTCAGATTCTTCTGCTGCGGGGCTCAAAATATCATCAGGCAGCATGGCTTTCTCCTTCATATCTTCCTGTGCAGAAGAGGATTTTCTGGATTGTTCGAGCAGTGTCCAGTACTTGTCGAACTCTTCTAGACACGACTCCCTGCCTAGGCAGCCTTCAAGCGAGAGAACGAAGTCGCCTTCCGTGTACAAGTCATATGGGGCGAAACTTTGCGATAGCGAGGCCAGTGCTTTAGTTGATACTAGTGCGGTGCGTTCGAGCACTGTGCGGTGCCAAAGGAGGATGTGAGAGAGCGTTCGAGACTCGCTATTGGCGAAATCAGAGTGCGATCTATAAAGACGGTCAAACCATATGTCTAGGAAGTAAGAGGCGAAGTCATCATTAACAAGCACAAAAGAGGACGTCAGCATTCCGGTAACAGACTGAGCAATAATAAGCCTGATAGTATCAACGGAAGTAAATTGGTGCGTGTTTATACCGTACTCTACTGGTACCAACGGGGCGTTACGACGTATGACCTTTTCGAGCGCTTCGGGTTTAAGGATATGGTCATAGATATCCTTCTGCTCGTCCATAATGAGGGCGTCTTCGTCGAGGTACCAGAAATACTTGGCGTTTGGGTACTGCGCTATGGCTGCGCGCATCATAGGCACCTTGGCCCAAACTGAAGGGGAGGAATCCAGTGTGTTTTCAAAGTCTGTAATGTATCTGATATAGAGTCCGTAGCCGTGGTGCTCAGCGTAATCTTTTCTATTTTGCACGACTTTAGAGAGATGGTCGTTATTGTAGCGCTCGGTGTCGAGAGCGGTGACTATTATGACTTGCGGTGCTTCAAAAGCGACTGCGCGAAAAGTGCGTGAAAGAAACAACAGACCACAAACGAACAGTAGCAGCGCTATTGCAAGCTTTGCGCAAAGCTGTGTACGTGGCCGGCTCATAACTGGACCTGCGCCAAATTTATCAGACTCCATCAAAAGCGTCAGGCGCCGGCTAGAAGACGGTGTTTTTTGTGACTGTCGATGCGGTGATTGATGATGCGTGAACGAGTGTTGGAAATTTGACCCTAACCCAGAAACATCTACACGGCTGGGGTTGTGTAGCAGGGTCATTCGTGTGCATCAGTCAGTTTCAGGAGCAGCGAGAGGCAAGGCCTGTCACTTAGCGCAGCAGCCGGGCGCGCCGTGAGATGGGAAAATAGCGAAGAAAAATACAATAACTAGATCGACTAAAGGAGCGATCGGCGTATTTCGGCGCAAGGTATGGATACTCCATCTGTCCGCAACGCGGTCCAGGGGATAAAGCCTAAAGAGGGATATTGCGAGTCGAACAGGGTAAGCAAGACAAGCCAGGCGGTCGACCGACAGCCAATGCAATGACCGCATATTGCTGATAACGGACAACGACGCGGTCAGTGAACTTGATTAAAGCTAGCGCAAATCATACAGTGCAATGCTCTTACCCTTTGTGGAATCCGGAAGCAGCTGGCCCATTTAAGGTTTGGAAATCGATTGTTTTCTGGGGAACTTCAAGGTGCACCGAACCTCGCAGTTTCGCGAGAGGAATGCAAACAGCGATCGATCGCTGCAGCTGATACTAGCCACTGGAGCAAAAGATTGCTGGTGGACATGCCGGCAGCATCAGGACAACATCAGACAGGTACTGGCAGCGCTAAGGGGGCGATACCCGGGTTATAGTAAAGCCGAGCGTCCAATTACAGACATACAGGGTTAGGGAGGCTTTACTCTTTTGAGTTGAGTCAGGAGAAGTGTTGAGTTTATTAGATCGCAGTTGGAGTGCGGATTCGCGGACGGCAGGGGCATCAGAGAGCGATCGGTAGTGTGGTGGTTTCGCATAGCTGAGATGGTGGCAAATAGATCTGAAACGGTGTGTGTTGTCGTTGTGAATCGTAGAGCAAGACTGGTGGACCGAAAGCCGCGAAAGTGGTCTGATGGATCTCCTAGACTGACTATCAGGACCTATATCGGCAGACTTAGGGGCAAAGACTAAGTGGAATAACGTTCAAGAATAGCGAAAGCACAATTGGCTGAAGAAGACGCCATAGAGTTTTGTTTCCCCAGTTGTCCGAATTTTTGAGTTTCATCACTATATGCCCCGGATTGTTGTGCTATATAAAGAGACCATAATACTGGGGCGCTGAAGGTCTAAGCATTTTAACACAGGTTTGTATTAATTGCATTTGATTCGAAAACCTGTTTGTTATCTAGCCAGTAAGTGATTTCTCGCCTATTGACGCAAGAGGAGGCGGTAATGGCGCAATACTATACCGCTGGGTAATTTATTTTACCTTTTGGCGGGCCTTTACAGATTTTTACCCCAACAGGAAATTTTGCTCAGACGGTTATTGCGTCTTGCACTCGCGCACAGTCTTTGACCTTTTGCTGCACCTTTCTCCGCTGCACTGCGTGTTCCAGCTCGAGTACCGACACTCTTTTTATTGTTCGATTCGCTCCTTAACTCCATATAAGCTTTCTACCGCGCAGACAAACTAACCGCACCACTCAGGTCCAATGACGCATTCTGTAGTTCATGAAGCTACCAATGTAGTAACCGTGCATCCAACTTCGGAATATTTCGACAAACACCCGAAGCAGCCGCACATTACCGGCCTTGAGCACTACCTCAAGGACTACAATGAGAGCATTCGAGATGCTGATGGTTTCTGGGCACGCATCGCCCGCGACCTGCTCCACTGGGACAGAGACTTCGAAACCGTGTCTCATGGCGACTTCGCAAACGGCGATATCGCCTTCTTCCCTGAAGGCAGACTTAATGCCTGCTACAACGCTGTCGATCGCCATGCACACAAGAACCCCGACAAAGTAGCTGTCATCTACGAGGCAGACGATGAGGCTGACTCCCGTAAGATCACCTATGGAGAGCTTCTCCGCGAGGTCTGCCGCATCGCCAACACGCTCGTCTCCTTGGGCGTCAAGAAGGGCGACACTGTCGCTGTATACATGCCTATGATTCCTGAGGCGCTCATTGCGCTATTGGCTATTGTCCGTATCGGCGCCATTCACACCGTCATTTTCGCCGGTTTTTCGGCCGGTTCGCTCAGGGACCGTGCGATCGACGCGGAAGCGAAACTTGTCATCACCACCGACGAAGGCCGTCGCGGCGGCAAAACTATTGGCACCAAACGCATTGTCGACGAGGCGCTCGTGGACGTTCCCTCTGTCGAACACGTCCTCGTGTTCAAGCGTACTGGCAACGAGATCCCTTGGACTGCCGGTCGCGACAAGTGGTGGCACGAAGAGGCCGCAAAGTTCCGTCCGTATATCCCGCCAGTGCCTATGGGCGCTGAGGACCCGCTCTTTTTGCTGTACACTTCTGGATCGACCGGCTCACCTAAAGGCGTGATGCACGTCACCGGTGGGTACCTTGTCGGTGCCGCAGCTACCGGCAAGTACGTCTTCGACATCCACGACGACGACATCCTGTTTACTGCGGGCGATGTGGGCTGGATAACGGGACACACATATGTATTTTATGCCCCGCTGCTCCTTGGCGTGACGACAGTGGTATTTGAGGGCACCCCGGCGTACCCTACATTCTCTCGGTACTGGGACATCATTGACAAGTACAGGGTGACGCAGTTCTATGTTGCGCCTACTGCGCTGAGACTGCTTAAGCGAGCTGGCGATCAGTTTATCAACCACGACTTGTCCAGTGTGCGCACCTTAGGCTCTGTCGGCGAGCCCATTTCGCCCGACGTGTGGGACTGGTACTACTCGAAGGTTGGCAAGAACGTGGCGCACGTTGTGGACACGTACTGGCAGACCGAGACGGGTTCGCACATTATCGCTCCGTTGAGCGGAGTGACTCCCACTAAGCCGGGCAGTGCGTGTCTGCCGTTTTTCGGTATTGAGCCTGTGCTGATCGACCCGATCACCGGCAAGGAGATCGAGGGTAACGACGTGGAGGGCGTGTTGGCGATCCGCAAGCCATGGCCGTCGATGGCGCGCACGGTGTGGCGGTCGCACAATCGGTTCATGGACACTTACCTGAAGCCATATCCCGGGTTCTACTTTACAGGCGACGGAGCGGCGCGCGACCACGACGGGTACTACTGGATTCGGGGCCGCGTGGACGACGTGGTGAACGTTAGCGGTCACCGTCTGTCGACTGCGGAGATCGAGTCTGCGCTTGCACAGCACCCTGAAGTCGCTGAGTCTGCTGTTGTGGGCACACCAGACGATCTGACAGGTCAGTCTGTGAACGCGTTTGTGACATTGAAGGACGGTGAGACTAAAGACGCCGACATCAAAAAGCAGCTGATCTTACACGTGCGCAAACTGATTGGGCCATTCGCTGCACCGAAGACTGTGATTTTAGTGAACGATCTGCCAAAGACGCGGTCTGGTAAAATCATGCGCCGTATACTGAGAAAAGTACTGTCAGGCGAGGAGGACCAACTTGGGGATATGTCGACGCTGTCGAATCCAGCTGCTGTCGCGCAAGTGATCGAAGCTGTCAAGCTCCTGCGTTAAACAGGTTGAACCATAACCAGTTAATCATAGCTAATGCACGTAATTACATTGTTGTTGTATTACGTAATCCGGTAAGGCGCAGTTCAATAGACCGTTATTAGAACCTTAGCATTGCGGCTTAGCTGCTGCAACCACCAATTGTGGAGGCGTTACTCAACAGAGTTCGCCCTTTTTCACAATAGGTACCGCGACCGCGGTAATTGCTGTTGTTAATGATTTCTGTTTCAATTATCCTGATCAATAATTGCTTAAAGTCATTATATACTACCAATTGTTAATTTTACCACTAAAAGACGTCTCTGGCATGCGTTTTACCTACAATTGCCGCCTTTATATATGCCCTAATGCTGACAGGAATCTCAGATAAGGTTTGCTCTTTTTGATGTTCCTAAAGCTTAATTCAATCCGCAACTTTTGACATCCGAGAAGAACTAGCTCTTGAACAACTCCAACCAGGAAAATCTTATATAAAGACTTCTTTATCTGCGGGTACTCGCTCCCTGCTGTCTCTTTGACTAGTCGCATCCCGACTGGCCACCTAGACGCCACCCCCCGCATACCGCCATGTTTATCCACACTCTTACCTCTATACTTCTTCTGATCGTTCTGATGCTGCAATGTCCGCTCGTGGCGGCTTATTCGTTTCAGAAACCGCCACTTAGACGCACAGAGATAATCGATCAAAGCGCCATCACGATTTTGAAACCGCGGCATCTTGTCAAGGCGAACCAGAATTTCGACCTGTTGCTGCGTTTCCCACTCGACGGCCATAATACAACGCTCAAACTTGCCCTCGAACCTAACGCAATCATCTCGCAGCCGATCGATATAGAAATCATCAATGATGGCGGTGCCATAGTCACTCAGAAGATTAACCCCATGTCTGTCAAGACGTATAAGGGCGCCGTCTTCGCAAAAGAACCTCAAACAGGCTACCACCGCGTCGGCTGGACCCGCATCACCGTACACAAAGACGGCTCGCGGCCGTCCATACAGGGCTCATTCTCTGCTTACGGCATCGAGTACACAATCGCACCGAAAAAATTCGTTCATGATTTGCCCCTGACATCGCTGAAATACGCAGACGATGACCTTCTCGTTTGGTCCGACGGAGACAGACTGTTTGAACCGCAGTCACCTGACACACTCTTCTACGACGCAGAAATCGTATCGCCATTCGACCCTATAAATGTTCCCTCGCGCTTTGATAAACGCCAATCTGTCACAAATGACACTACGTCCGGTTACAGTGGTGGCGTCAACCTCACTACTGTCATAGGCAGCACGGCCGGTTGTCCGTCTGCCCGTAAAATCGCTCTCGTCGGTATCGTCACCGACTGCAACTACGCTTCCGCATTCAATAATAACCCTGATGATATACGATCGCATGTTGTTTCTCTTATTAATACCGCATCTACGCCTTACGAAAACGCCTTTAACATAGCGTTAGGTTTGAAATCCCTCGTGATTTCAAACGCGTCATGTCCCTCAGACCCACCCGCAAATGCAAGATGGAACCGAGCATGTTCTGATGGTATAACACTTTCTGACCGACTCGACGATTTTGGCGCCTGGCGTACTGAACGCTCGGGAGACGGTATGGCCGTCTGGACACTCATGACTACTTGTACAACCGACAGCAGTGTTGGCCTTTCGTGGCTAGGTATGCTTTGCCGGTCTACGTCCGAAGGGTCGAGCAACGTGTCCGGCTGTAATATTGTAGCCAGAACAAACAGCGAATGGCAAGTTATCGCTCACGAAATCGGCCACACTTTTGGCGCCGTCCACGACTGCACTGCCGACACCTGTGCCCAGAACCTCGAATACTCCTCTCAGTGCTGTCCCTTATCTGCATCCGTCTGCAACGCAAACAGTCAGTTTATCATGAACCCCTCGACCTCTTCTACGGAGACTGTGTTTTCTCAGTGCACTGTCGGCAATGTGTGCAGTGCGCTCGGCAGAAACATGGTGAATTCTAGCTGCCTGCTTTCCAATAGACAAGTCGAGCTAGAGTCAGACGCTGTTTGCGGCAACGGAATTGTCGAAGTCGGAGAAGAATGCGACTGCGGCGACGACGCAAGTTGCGCTTCGAACCCCTGCTGCGATTCGGCAACCTGCAGGTTCAAAAACGGCGCCGTCTGCGACGACACTAACGACACATGCTGCACGAACTGCCAGTTCGCATCTAATACTACTATCTGCAGAGCAAGTTTAGGCCCCTGCGATCCGGCGGAGTACTGTCCAGGAAACGCTGCCGCATGCCCGAGCGACCAGACGCTGCCTGACGGCGAAACATGTACACCCAATTCCACAGAATCCTCGAGAGACACATACCGCTGCGCCTCGGGACAGTGCACGTCGCGCAATGCGCAATGCCGGTCTGTGGTCGCACCAAATGTTAACCTTTCGTCTTCAAACGCCTGCGACGACTACTCTTGCGTCATCACTTGTTTCACGTACTACCGCGGCAGCAATGTGTGCGTCAACCTGAACCAGAACTTCCTTGATGGCACTGTGTGCGGTGGTTCTGGCAGATGCAGGTCTGGCAGGTGTATTGGCGGAGGTGGTATTCTTGGTGGTGGCTCTGATTTCTTTGACAGGAACAGGGGATGGCTTATTGCCTTAGCAGCTGTAGGCGGTGTGCTTTTGATTTTGCTGGTCACCTCAATTTTCTGGAAATCGTGCCGTGCATCGAAGACACCAAAGAATATGCCGGCTCCACATTCTCCCGGACAAGGCTACCCTCTGCCTACAGGTCCATACGAGATGTCGAATTTTGGCGGCTCACCGCAGATGCCTCCGCCTGCATACAACACTGCCATGAACTATCCTGGTGTTCCGCAGCAGTACGCGAACAACTACAACTACAATCACAACTACAACCAGGGCAACGTGCAGCAGCAGGGAGGGCCGCACAATCGGGGAAGCTACGCATTTTAAATCCATATGGGGATAAAACCGCTCTAATTTTACGTTCATACACTATATTATTTTTCTTATCGGTTGTCCGATTTCTCCTTATTAGATGGTTAGTAGTGTGGTATGTTATATGGAAAGAGTCATGTTAATTTTGCTATTTAGTATGCACGCTGCTCACTGTGCGGCGGCCCATTTGACGTAGCCACGCCAAGGGCGTGCGACTAGAGGCGCTGATGACTGCGAGTCTGACAGTATCATGCTGTAGAGCCAAATGAACGAGCATACGAGCGAGGCCAGGAACAGCCATAGGACGCCGAATGGGATCAGAAGCAGGTTCGCGGCGATCTTTCGAGCGCCGGACACTTCTTTCTTTATGGGAATCAGCCGACCGAGCGTGTTTGATGCAGAAGAGAAGCACATGAAGATATTATGCAGCATGATTCCTGGAACTGTGAAAAGGTAGTAGGCGATGGAGTGGGTCTCCAAGTCGCCTGAGCAGTCGCTCGAGACGTCCTCCGGCGGCTCTTTGAGTTCGACGACTACGCGAAACGAGTTCTCTGATTCTGACGACTCGTTCGACCGCATCGTTACTGCAGCGGCGTCCGCACGGACGGTCGCAGGCGGCAGGGATGTCTGTCTCGAAATGACGTGCGGTATGTGCGTGCCGGCCTCGCTGATCTCACGGGTCTCGCCAGCATCATCACCTTTGACGGCCCCCGCGGGATAGTAGTAGTGGTTGTTGGCACTAGTCATATTCAAATGTCGCCCCTTTCGCGCGGAAGGGTGCGCCACGGGCTACGCGGTATCGATCAAGTGAGAGCAAGGAGAATGCCACCAAATTTTAGCAAACAGCGTCGTGCAGAACCAACCGTATTCTGTTCCGCAACCGCTTTTATTTTTCTCAGATACCGTCCCCGTGTCAATTATATAGGAAACCAACAGAATGCAAGCCTGTATTTTTCTCCACCAGGGTTGTGCAAGAGGAAAAGCTTGAGAAAGGTCAGCAGACAGTCTTCTACCCTAATAAGTCTTGGCATTGTTGTATAGTTATTATTAGCCGCTCTACCACTTATACACTGTGTTTGCCGTTCCCCGCCGTCCTACAGAACCTATCACCTAATCCACCAAACACACATCTGCAAGATCCACCTCTTTAGGATACTGTTGCTGTCTCAATAGCCTGTCTGCTTCGCTGCACTCCGGTGCTGCACATCATGCAGTGGTGCTTAACCATTCCTCATGGTCCTTAACCCTGATTGGCTGTTCCTGAAATCGAAACCTTATTTACTCTATTCGGTGCAACTCCAACAGTCAGCGACCCGAACCGTTCGACCTGCTAACTGCTCTACTACTTTCCGCTAATGAAATAAATTATACATTCTCGCAAACTAGGCTGCATTCGTACGAGGCTCATCTGAGGATTCCTCCGTCGCCAGCTTGTCAGAAGCCCGCGCTGAGTCATATGTAGGCGTAGATTCATTACTGCCTGAAGTAGCAGCTTCCGGTTTCGCTTCGGCTTCCCTCCCCACCGCGGCTCCATCCGCAGGCGCATTGGCTACCACGTCAGCAACCACCTCCTTCGGCGCAGACTCTCTTTCAGTTGTGTCCTCAGTAACAGTTTTTGCATTATCTCTTACTTCATCGTCTTCTTTCTGTACCAGTTCCTTGTCCTTTTTCTCTTTCTCATCCCCGTCCACTTCCATTTCTATTTCTTTCTCCTTCTCTTCTCCCTCCTCTTCTTCTTCCTCGTCGTAATCGTTATCTTCGTCAACAACTCTGCGAACCCCACGGCTGCTCCAGTCAACCTCAGACCTGGTCGCCGAAGTTGCCGATCGCTTACTGTGTGGCTCCGTGAGATCGCCTAGCGACCGCTTCGTACCGGCGCTGGCGTCTACAGTGTTATTGCCTTTTGCTTTCTCAACAGCAGAAAGAGGTTCCACGATTCTTTCTGCAGGTGTATCAGGTGCCGTTACGCCTAGGGCACTCGCTGCAGCTTCTTCAGAGTGGGCTAGAGACGCAGCGGTCGTCTCCGAACTATTGGCGCTTAGTGCTCCTGGTACCGCTGCAGGAGTTGACATGTGAGGTTCATTTACAGGCAAAGCAGCAGACCCAGGTATCGGCGGTTGCGGCAGCACAGACTCGGTAGCAGTTGCAGTCGCAGTCGCAGTCGCAGTCGTAGGTTCCGAGTGGGTACCTTCTGCTTTGTTTGCATAAAGAGATGGTAACGGTTGAGAAGCAGCAGTCTCATGCTGTATGGGCGGAAGAGTAGCATCAGCTCCTGAGCTCTGATCATTAGAAGACAGCTTTGGTGATTGTGCAGGTCGACTGTCTCGTCCAAATGCAGGTAAAGAAGCTGGTGGTCCGGTTGGAGCAGCAAGAGCGGTTTGGCTCTCGGCTTTCAACTCGTGAGGATTCTCCGAGTCGCCGTGCTGAGGCACAGGCTCGGATAAATATGAGGTTTTCATAGGAGGTGGTGCTTGTCCTGGTACTGCTAAATTCGCAGCAGTATCTGTCGATAGTATATGTCCTTGGAGCTGGACAGGAGCTGTAGGTGGCCCCGGAGGTGCTCCTTGCACTGCGGCGTTTTCCCAAGGCCTATACCCCGGCTGTTGCATATCCAGGTGCTCCGGGCGCTTTTCACCTGTCGCAGAGGGTTCAAGAGTCTCAATACCAATGGTAGGCTCAGCAGGTTTGACAGCAGACTCAGCATCACCAGGTAAAGTCGTTAGACCGTTAGTGCCATCCGTAGCGCTTGATGGGCCAGCATTCTGCGGGTTATTTGCTTGCTCTTGCTGAGCCCTCAATTTGTTAAGACGAGATTGGATATGAGGGTTCTTAGGATCAAGCTCGGCGGCACGCTGATAGGCGTCCAGAGCATCTGTGACTTGATTATTGCAGCTTTCATATAACGTTCCAAGATCGTACCAGATTTCTGATATATATGGGTTGAGACGAATAGCCCTAGAGTATGCATCAAGCGCATCTCTGTATTGATTAATTTGATAGTATAAGACTCCGATAGAGCACCAAAAGGTGGGGTTTTTGCCTTCCTTGAAGACAGCGTGCTGGTAGGCTTCGTATGCTTTTGAGTAGTTCTGTTTGGCCATGTAGCATCGGCCCAGGAGATACCACGATTGAGCGTCCTGATCGTCCGCTTCCAAAGACTCATGCAAATACTTTATAGCTGTGTCCTGATCAGTGAATGAGGTATTTTGCTGGTGGTAGAGCCATCCAAGTTGCTGTAGAACTTTAGCATGTTTCGGGTCCTCAGCAAGTACACGCTCGTATGATTCTTTAGCAGCTTGAAAGTAATGTTGTTGTTCATAAACATGGCCAATTTGGAACCAGATGTCTATCTCTGTTAATGGCTTTGGTGCATTGTGCAAGATATACTTGAAGCACTCAAGACTCTGCTGGTACTTGTACTGTTGTTTATAGAGGATTCCTAGACGGAAATAGATTTCGTTAGCCTTGTCAAAAGACGGGTCCATTTCCAAGACTTGAGAGAAGGCATCTTCAGCGTATTCAAGTGAACCGAATCGTTCATACAATATGCCTATACCGTACCAGAGCTTAGGGTCTTTCGGGTCGCGCAAGTGGTAGAGCGCCTGCTGGTATGCGCCATAAGCCTGATTGAGATCATCGAGCATCAGGTAACAGTGCCCCAGAAGAGCCCAAAACTCACCGTTTTCCGGTTGTAGTTGTACTACGTTCTGGTAATGTTCAGCTGCTTGCGTGAACATTTCCTTAACTCTGTAGCAGTTTGCTATGCCGAGCATGGCGGGAATAGAATAGGGGTTCTTTGATAGAGCGGTCTCGTAAGATCGGATGGCGATGTCATATTCCTGCATCAGTTCGGCCAATTCGCCCAAAGATATCATTGTCTGTTCGACAAGTGCGGACCAATTCTGCAGCGCAGTGGGTTCGGGCTGCGGATGGGGATTTACAGGTTCCTGGGTTGGTGGTCTCTGCTGGGGGTTCATGTTATAGCCGTTGGCATCAGGATGTGGGTTCCTGGCGACAGACGAGCTCATTCTTGCGGTAGTTTCCGGAGTTCAATCGGCTTCAAGGGTGAATGCAACAGGCTGATAGCAGATTGCGGCTCCAGAAAGGCAGATGGAGTGCGTTGCAAACAACTTTTTCGACTGGTGGAAAATGTGTGGTAGGTGGGAGGGTGTGTGGCAGCACGGTTCAGAAGAGAAGTGGCGGCCGGGTAACTATTGGGATAGAGTTCGCCCGAACGGCGAAAGAGCAGTTGTTTACATACTACTACCAAACAGGAAGAATGTCGTTTTTCCATGGGTTAAGTAGCGGCAAGAACACTCAGACGCTAAGGTCGCGCCGGGCGCATGAGGGCGCATCGACACAGTACCAGTTGCGGCAGTATGCGGAGGCGACCCTGGGTGCCGATTCGTTGAAGAAGATCGTCCAGCTTCCTGAAGGCGAAGATCTCTGCGAATGGCTCGCTGTAAACACAGTAGACTTTTACAATCAGATCAACATGCTTTACGGCGTTGTGACCGAGTTTTGCTCACCTAAGACGTGTCCCGTAATGAAGGCGACGGATGCATATGAGTACCTATGGCAGGACCCGGAGAAGTTCAGACGGCCTGTATCTGTGTCTGCGCCGGAGTACATTGAGCTGCTGATGGCGTGGGTGCAGTCGAATTTCGATAACGAACAGATATTCCCTGCTCGTATTGGTGTACCGTTTCCGAAAAACTTTGTGCCATTAATCAAGACCACATTCAAGAGACTCTTCAGAGTGTATGCTCACATCTACTGCCACCACCTAGAAATCATGACGGAGTTAGGGTTGGAAAGTCTACTGAACACCTCATTCAAGCATTATGTGCTGTTTGCACAGGAATTCGAACTCATTGACAAGAAGGACTACGGTCCGCTCGCCTCGCTGGTCGCGAACATGCTCGAGTAGAGACCGCGGCTCAATTATCATCTACAACTACAATAACCATCTTTCTACTGATCATCAATAACCCTTGACCCTATCAATCTATAAGGAGAAAAAACTCCTCAAAATGTAGTGGTCCGCCCCTAGCAACCGCCTCAATAACCAGCAGGCCCACTAGCATACCTTCGTCCGTACTTTCCCGGCGACCCCGTACGTTTACATTTCTTCCGCTAGCCACACTTTTCGACCAAGAGAAAACAATGCTGTCTCGTAGTATTTTCCGTGCTGCGCCTGCAATTGCCCGTGCGCGTGCCGGCGCCACCGCTGTGCGTCCTATGGCTAGGACAATGGCGACTGCGCCTGGGTCTACTGAACCCCCCGTGCAGCTCTATGGTGTTGACGGCACTTACGCCAGCGCTCTTTTCACTGCCGCAGCCAAGACCTCGTCATTGGACGCTGTAGCGAAGTCGCTGCAGGCGCTCCAGAACACAATCGCTAAGGACGCCAAACTTCCCGGCATACTGTCCGACCCCGCGCTCTCTGTCAAAGACAAGGAAGCTGTTGTTGAAATTCTTTCTAAGTCCGTCGGAGCAGACAAGACCACGTCGAACTTGCTCAAAGTGCTCGCCGATAACAATCGCCTTGGCCTCATCTCCCAGGTCGCCGACAAATTTTCTCTGCTAATGCGCGCGTTCCGCGGCGAAGTGTCTGCCACCATCACCTCAGCCCAGCCTTTAGATTCCCGCACTGTGTCCCGCTTGGAGTCTGCCATTTCCAAGTCCTCTATTGTCGGTGAGGGCAAGAAACTCAGGGTATCCAACAAGGTTGATCCCAGCATTCTTGGCGGCCTTGTTGTCGAAGTCGGCGATCGTACGGTTGACCTGTCTATTTCCAGCAAAATAGCGAAGTTGAACAAGCTCGTCACCGAGAGCGTGTAGACGGCTCCGTCATCGCTGCCGCCGCTGTCCCCCCGCGCCCTTCTGCGTCTGCGCTGGTCTGGACTCTTGCCACAAGGCACTATTTCTCTATTAACGCTTCTAAATTACTGACGTGGTGCCGTTATTTGTGCCGCTGTAGCTGTAGACGGTGCTTCCTGGGCGGAGAACAGTTTTCCCGTCGGGACTGTTTTCTCCTACCGGTTTCCACCACACCCAAACCTGCAAAAAAAAAATGAATCGATTCACAGCCAAAACGACCCTGATGTTGCTGTGCCGAGGCATTAAGACGGTTCCGCCGCCTTCAGCGACCGTGAAAGACCCCGCGACATTCCTGCAGGCGATCGGCCGCGGTGTCGGCGAGTACAGCGAACTGTTTGAGTCGTGGGACCAGCTGATGACCGCCGACTCGCGGGCACTGAAAGAGCTCGGTGTGCAGAACGCCGCGCACCGTAAATACATTCTTGCGTGGCAGGAACGGTTCCGCCAGGGTCGCGAGCCGTACCACATCAAGCCCGGTGTCAAGAAGTTCGGCGGCGAACGTCGCCGGGCAGAAGTGTTGCACAAGATGCGCCAGAAGAGCAAGTAGACCAGCATGTGAGTCCCCCCACACAATCTGCAGTTCTAGCGCACGTTAAGCTTTGTGGCATGTGCGGACACCTAGCTATATAAGGATTGTATGCTGAGCAAGCAGCGACCGACCTGGAAGAGACGTTGGCGGTTCCACGGCTGGGCAGTCTCCAACGCTACGACTAATACCGAAGACAAATATTTATGATATTCATGTTATGTATGAAATTCACAATATTCACTAAATCCACGAGTAGTGATGACGTACATACTACTCAAACCCCATGGGCCAGGATCGATGTCGTTCAATGCGCGAATAAATCTCTCTGCAACTGTAAGTCGTAGCAGCGATCCGTAAACGGCTGAACCTTATTTAGACCCCACGTCCTCTATCCGAAATCGGCTGAATCTTATTTAAACCCCCACATCGTCAAGTCGAAATGGGCGGAACTGGTCAGTCGACTGACTCATTGTGGCGGCCAAACGGACAGTAAACGATATACGATGTCTAATAGTGATTCAAAGCAGGAAATATCTTCTCATGACCCAGATCTGCCACACGGAGATAGATCAGACCAGCACAGTGCGTTGCAAGTGGAAGCGCTGTCTAATTTAGGATCGGGAGTGTTCTCACGGTTAGACATTATCAATATAGTATGTCTGGTGGGGTTTTCAGCGTTCTTCTCGTCGGCTTCATCGAATGTATACCTACCAGCACTACCGCTGCTGCAACATGAATTTAAAATAAACGAGGGCCAGCTCTATACGTCAGTAGTGACTTACTTGGTGATGCAGGGGATCAGTCCTGCGATTTGGTGCCCGCTCGCAGACTCACACGGCCGACGTATAATCGTTATATGTTGTTTTGTTGTCTACATAGCGGCAAATATCGGGCTGGCGCTATCGAAGGAGTTTTACGATATTATCATCTTGCGAGCGCTGCAATCGGCTGGCATCGCTTCAACTACGGCCATCGCGAACGGCGTAGTTGGCGACATAACGAGCCGGTCAAACCGCGCAAAAGTCATGGGCATAACTGTATGTATTACACTACTTGGCAACCCATTAGGTCCTGTGCTAGGCGGTCTTATCGGCCACAGGTTCGGCTGGCGAGGGATCTTCTGGTTCCTGGTGATCGCGGCTAGCGCAGGGCTGCTGGCCGTGCTCTTCCTGATGCCCGAGACGTCGCACAGCGAGGTCGGCGACGGGTCTGTACCGCCGCGTAAATGGAAACAGCGGTTATACGTGCTGATCCAGCAGAGCTGCGGCCACGTGCCATACCAGTACAAGAACGGGCCGAATTACGCGAGCCTGACGCCGAAGAAGAAGTACGACCTGCTAGCGACTTTCAGGATGTTCAAGCACGTCGATATGTTGATGGCGCTATACGTGCAGGCGCTGCAGTTTGCGCTGTTCACAATCGCCATGAACACGTTCTCGGTGCTGCTTGAGCAAGAGTACCATCTTTCAGTGCTCGAGATCGGTCTGTGCTACCTGCCGGCGGGCGTCGGCTGCGTGCTCGGGTCGATGTTCGGCGGGCTGCTGTTCAACAAGTTCTACAATCGAACTGCAGACCATTACCAGTCGAAAATGGAGCGAGAGGCCGAGGAGCTTGCCGAGTGGATGGCGTCGTCGTCTAGCGACGAGATCGAGCAGCCCCGCGTGCACACAGCGAAGGAGTTCCCGATCCACTATGCGCGGCTCGCACTGACGGTGCCGCTCTGCTGGATCTCGGGCCTCATGTACATCCTGTTTGGCTGGCTCGTCGATTACCAGCTAAGTCTTGCCGGGCCGATTGTGACCGTTACGGTCATTTCGACGTTGGCAATGCCGTTCATGATGGCCACGCAGTCGCTGATTGTCGATCTATTCCCGGACCGCGCTGCGTCTTCGGGCGCCGCCGTCAACTTGGCGCGTTGTCTCAGCGCCGCTATCGGCTTGGGCGTGACGGATTCCGTCGTCCGGGCTATGGGTATCGGGTGGACCTACACTTTTATGGGGCTGCTAGGGATCTCATCGTCACTGATCACAATTTATCTTATCACGCACGGAATGCGGTTTGCTCGCCGTCGATAATAGCTCGCGTCGACGAAAGACGACTATGTTTATCACGCAGAAAAATGGATGATACAAACAGGGAGGTCGCTCGTGCCAATGGCAGGGCGACGCCGCACAATAGACTAGATACGGACATACAAAAGCACAGACGTAAATGCCATACGTATGTATATATACAGAACGTGACCACGTCCGTCTACGGCTTGCAGTTTCTAGCACATGGTACATTATACACTGGGGGCAAACCACCTAGCCGTGCAAGGACTGTGCGTTGGGTATGCGCCGACTTGGAAGTGACCTCGTCGGTTCCAAGGCCATACAAGCTCTAACACTACGATTGATACCGAAGAGAGATATTTATGGTTGTTATAATATTCATGATATTCACGATATTTATGGTATTCATGATATCTGTGTTTTTTGTGGTGTTTGTGGGATATTTACGATATTCACGATACTAATAAGGTGCATGGTGTTCAAATCCCCCATGCGCCAGGATCGATGTCGTACAGTGCACTAAATAGACTATCTGCAATTGTACGACGTAACAGTGATCTGAAAACGGTTGAACCTTATTTTTGACCTCATATCCTCACGCTAATATCGACGAAAATGTTTTGTTCTATCGATTCTTTGTGGCGGCCAAACGGACAGTTTACGATATTCGATGTCTTATACCAAATCAAAGCAGGAAATCTCTTCTTATGGCTCAGATCTGCCAAACTGTGATGACTCAGATCAAGACAGTACGTTGCAAGTGGAAGCGTTGTCTAATTTGGGATCAGGAGTGTTCTCACGGTTAGACATTATCAATATAGTGTGCTTGATGGGGTTCTCGGCATTCTTCTCGGCTGCATCGTCGGGTGTGTACCTGCCGGCACTACCGCTGCTACAGCGTGACTTCAAAGTGGACGAAGACATGCTTTATTCATCAGTAGTGACGTATTTGGTGATGCAGGGGATCAGTCCTGCGATCTGGTGCCCACTCGCAGACTCACACGGCCGACGTATAATCATTATAAGCTGTTTTGTCATCTACATATTGGCGAATATCGGGCTGGCTCTATCGGAAGAGTTCTATGTTATTATTATCTTACGGGCGCTACAAGCAGCTGGTATCGCTTCAACTACTGCCATCACGAACGGCGTAGTTGGCGATATAACGAGCCGGTCAAACCGGGCAAAGTTCATGGGTATAACTATATGTATTACGCTCCTTGGCAGCCCTTTAGGCCCCGTTCTGGGTGGACTTATCGCCAGCAGATTCGGCTGGCAAGGGATCTTCTGGTTCCTGGTGATCGCAGCGAGCGCAGTGCTGTTGGCCGTGCTCTTCCTAATGCCCGAGACGTCACACAGCGAGATCGGCGATGGGTCTGTGCCGCCGCGCAAGTGGAAACAACGACTCTATGTACTGATCCTGCAAGGCTTCGGCCGCGTGCCTTACCAGTACAAGAACGAGCCGAACTACGCAAGCCTGACTCCAAAGAAGAAGTTCGACATACTGGCGACGTTCAAGATGTTCAGACATGTTGACATGTTAATGGCGCTGTTCGTGCAGGCGCTGCAGTACACGCTGTTGACTATCGCCCTGAACACGTTCGCGGTAATGCTTGAGCAGGAGTACCATCTGTCGGTACTCGAGATCGGTCTGTGCTACCTGCCAGCGGGTGTTGGTTGTGTGATCGGGTCGATGTTTGGCGGGCTGCTGTTCAACAAGTTCTACAATCGAACTGCAGACCAATACCAGTCGAAAATGGAGCAAGAGACCGAGGAGTTTGCCGAGTGGATGGCGTCGTCGTCTAGTGACGAGGTCAAGCAGCCCCGTGTGCGAACAGCGAAGGAGTTTCCGATCCATTATGCACGGCTCGCATTGACGATACCGCTCTGCTGGATCTCGGGCCTCATGTACATCCTGTTTGGCTGGCTCATCGAGTACCAGCTAAGTTTTGCCGGACCAATCGTGAGCATTGCTGTCATCTCGATGCTGGCAATGCCGTTCATGATGGCCACGCAGTCGCTGATTGTCGATCTATTCCCGGACCGCGCTGCGTCTTCAGGCGCCGCTGTCAACATGACGCGCTGTCTTAGTGCCGCTGTCGGCATGGGCGTCACGGATTCCGTAATAGATACTATGGGTATCGGGTGGGCCTACACGTTTATGGGGCTGTTGGCGATCTTATCGTCATTGATCACGATTATTCTTATTACGCACGGAAAACGGTTTGCTTGCCGTCGATGATGACTCGCTGTCGTCTTTAGACGATGACGAATATTACATAGAAAAGGTGGATTATACAACACGGAGGTCGCTCTTGCTGAATGGCAGGGCATCGCCGCACAATGGATTAGATACGAACATACACCAGTGTAGACGTAGATGCCATAAGATGCCACATGTATGTACATATATATGTACATATATATCTAGATGCTGCAGCCTTTAGCGCGCAAGTCCGCTTTGGCCTCTTGTATCTCGCCAACAAGCTCATCATAGGCGTCCTTACGATCGTTGAAGCTGAACACGTCCCACCCTAGCTTGAACAACATGTACGAGCCGAAGGCGACTATTGCCCACAGCGGGAAGATATCGATTGCCGCTTTCGCTTCTGGTGGTACAGACAGTACATTGAAATACACAAGCGCCCAGGCGGTCGCCACAGTCGACGTGCTCGATATGAATTGGTGTGCTCGTGATACTTTTGAAGCCATGGTGTCGAAGTCTAGGTGGTAATGTACCATGTAAACCTTATCCTAACCACGGTATGACGGTATACCAAAGCGCACCCTCGCTAGATGCTCTGGCCACGAAATATGGCCAATCAGACGAGTCTGCTAAATTGACATTCCTTGAGACAATCGATCCTGCTGTTCTTATTGACAATGCTACCGCAGAAGACCCCGCAGTCCGTCGAGCATCCTGGCGGCTGATAGGCAATCTGATGGCCGACTCTGACGCTGTGCGGTCGCTTTTCCTGGACCACAATCTACTAGACGCACTTGTTACTGCTTTCCCCTCTTCAGACGACACGCTGGCACCTATCTTGCTCGGCAATATAGTCAACCTGCTGCTTGGCGATGTCGTCGTCAATCTGCCTGCACAACTGGTTGCCCATGTATTCGCCTGCTCGCCCTCAGAACGCCGCGATTTCACCGTCCAGGTTCTCATCGAGGCAGATGCCGTCTGCAGCGAGAACCTTGAACCTTTCCTTGCCACACTGGCCTCTGCGCCCGCCTACTACGACTCACTCGAAGCCCGCGATCACGCTTTGTCACTGTTTGCGTCGATGCTCACCAAATCCGAGCCGCTGACGGTGTCTACACTACAACTCCTTACGCGGCTTCTGCAGAAAGTCGCTGAGTCTGAAACATCTACGGTCGGCCAGCTCGGCGATGCCCTTGTTGAGACAGCAGTAGCGCCCGGACTGGCCGAGATCCCTGCAGAGATCGTCTCTGCATGGGGCGATCTTATTGCCACAGACTTCCCATTGCCGTTCAGTATCATCTCGCTGATCGGTAACTCGATACATTCAGAAACTGACGCTACAGCTGCGATTGCAAACAACCTGCACAGGAAAATCCTGCTCTCGTACAACCGCGTGCCGCTACTTTCCAAGGACCATTACGCTCACCTGGTCGCCAGCACTCTGCGGAACATCTGCATCCCGCCCATGAACAAGTCCGTGTGTGCCGCAGCTGGTGGATTTGATTTTGCCTGCAGTCTACTCAACAGCCCGTCGAGCGTACTCCAGTTCGACGGCATAGCATTGCTGCGGGTACTAGTGTCCAACTGCTACGAGAACGCTATTATGTGTTCACGCAATCCTGACGTCAAAGTTCTCATTCATACGTTCGAAACGCAGAGTAACACATCGATAAAGTACGAGATCGCTAGAGTCATGTACGCTTTGTTGCGAACACTGGCGAAAGTGCCTGACGACCCGAGCCTGAGTTTCGCCATTGAAACTTGGCCTGATTTCGGCCGTGTGCTACAGCTAACAATTACACAGGACACTTATCCGAAACTGCGATCCGAAAGCATTACTACATTGGCATTTATTGCCGCGCATTCGACGCTAAACGATTGGACCACTAAGTTCCTAGACTCGTTCCCTGACGTCTGTCAGGTACTCACCACGGCTACCGGCCCAGACCAGGATAATGTTTTGGTTATTGCTTCTCTGCTTAAAACTGCAGACTACGATGCTCTAACGGATTCCACGAACCAAGATCTGCACGCATTGTACGACCACTACGTCCAGACGCTGCGCTCTCGCCAGCAACCGGTGACACAACCGCACGCGCAGCTTGAACCAGGCCTTAAATCGGAGCTAGCCTCGGAGCCTGACTCTATTGCATAGACATTATTGCACAATTCGCCCCTGTCCCAGCAAATACCGCTTCTAGCCGCGATTTATTAACAAGTATACTGTTCTTTGCGTACGTATACCTGAAACCTTATACGGGATTAAGTTTAGGCGATTTTTACTTAACAAGCGACACCGAGGATATACAGTATTTCACGTCATGGTTGCGCGAAAACTAGAGACGAATGGCGCGGAAATGCCGCCGCGGAAAAGGGCAGTGAATGCTGTGGCGTTAGATGAGGCAGCGAAAACTAATGGAACCGGTGCGAACGGCACACGAGGCCACAGACGTACGGGGTCTGGACTGATGAGCCGGCGACGAGTGAAACAGATTCTGACTACTATTCCACTCATCAGGCAGGAGAAACTAAATGTGTATGTGTTTGGAACGGGATCTATGGCAGAATTAGGTCTTGGACCCGAAGCTAAGAACAAGGAAGTCAAACGGCCGCGGCTGAACCCGTACCTGACCGTAGACAAGGTCGGTGTAGTAGACATTGCAGTGGGTGGAGCGCACACTCTCGCTTTAGACAGCACTGGACGGCTCTGGTCATGGGGTGGCAATGATATGGGTGTCCTTGGCCGAGACACTTCTGGTGGCGAAGTCTTGAAAGAAATCAAGGAGAATGGATCGGATGACGACTCTGATGATGACGATGATGGAGATCTGAACCCGAAAGAGTCTATACCAGGACTTGTCGACATCCCAGAAAGTGTCAAGGTCGTGCAGGCGGCTGCATCAGACAACATGTCTATTGCGCTGACTAGCACAGGAACGGTGTGGGCATGGGGTACTTTCAGATGTAATGAGGGATTGCTTGGATTCTCGAAAGATGTGGAGATCCAGCGAACGCCTACAGAACTGACTGGTTTGAGCGGTATCACGCGCGTTGCTGCTGGCAAGGACCATATTCTGGCACTTGATGCACACGGAAATGTGTACTCATGGGGTAATGGCCAGCAGTTTCAATTAGGCCGACGAGTAGTTGAACGTACGCGAATGTTGACACTTATGCCGCGCGAGTTCGGCGTGCACGACGCCGTGGGGCTTGGGTCAGGGGAGTTCCATTCTTTTGCGATTCTTTCTAACGGTGATGTTTTGTCGTGGGGTCTTAACCAGTTCGGTCAATGCGGCGTGCCTTCACATTTCGAAGACGGTGCAGTAGTGTCGCGGCCCACTGTCGTTCCAGGGCTCTCTGGGAAGAACATTGTACAAATCGCTGCTGGTGAACATCACTCTGTTGCGCTATCACGGGAGGGCGATTTATACGTGTTTGGTCGTCTAGATTCGTTTGAAGTTGGTATTGAAACGTCAGATTTGCCTGCTTATACTGCGAAAGACGCAAATGGCCGAGCACGATTCATCCCAGAACCGACGAAGCTGACGCGCGGCAATGAGCCAGATGGCGACAGTGTACCTTTGCCAAAGTTTACTGCCATTGCTTGCGGAAGTCACCATTCGCTCGCAATAGCCACAGATGGCACTTTGTGGTCATGGGGATTCGGCGAGACATACCAAGTCGGACAGGGTCCTGCTGGCGAAGACATGGAAGTCCCCACACGGATCGTCAACACTGCAACAAAAGACGTAAAAATGCGTCTTGTAGGTGCAGGAGGTCAATTCTCAGTTGCTGCTGGTCTTCCAAAACCAGAATAACGTATACATTCACGACTTTATCCATTCAGCCGTACAGTATAGTACAACCTTGGTTCTTATGTAGTACACTTACCACCTCCCAACTACCTTTAGGCCCTTACTTACCGTCTACCACTTTAGACAATCTCCAGTTATGCAATTCTACGACGGAAACTACAATTATCCAAGTGGAACTTATGATTCTTCTTCCTTTGCAAATCCTACTCAAGATGAACGTCTCAGTACAGGCATTTGGGCCGCCTTCTCCACTACTGGCTACTCAAATGAACCGCCGCTGCTCGAAGAACTGGGCATCAATTTCGCCCATATAAAAACAAAAACACTCGCAGCTTTAAATCCACTCAGATATGTCGAAAGGAATCTCATGGAAGACTCAGATCTTGCAGGCCCTATCCTCTTTTGTTTATTGTTTGGCTCCTTCTTACTCCTGTCCGGAAAATCTAGCTTCGGCTACGTCTACACTGTCGCCTTAGCGGGCAGTATATGTCTGCACATCCTCCTCAAACTCATGTCCACAATCGGCACAGATTTCGTCCGCACTTGCAGCGTCTTGGGCTACTGCCTGCTGCCTCTCGTTATACTTTCAGCTATCGGTATGCTGTTCTCTCTTAACAACGCTGCTGGCTACCTCCTAGCTGCTTTCGGTGTCATCTGGTGCACAAGTGCCGCGTCAAATATATTTGTCGCTGTTCTCCAATTGAACGAAATGCGTCTACTAGTTGCCTATCCATTGTTCTTGTTTTATTCTATTTTTGCTATCATATCGATCTTCTCGGGCAGGGCACTACCACCAAAATAAACAAACAGGTGCCACTCTATACGCATCCTCTTCACCTCCTAACTTTGGACCTCTTCTGCCACTTCCCTGACCCTTGTTTTTTCCTCCTCACTTCGTTCGATTGCATCCCCTTGTTAATATCATGATTTTCACCGTCATCACCCTCGTCGTCATCCCATTCGCCATCGCGTCGTCTCTTGTTCTTGAACTTCAGCTTATTGCGCTGGCCTCGTGTAGGCATATCCGCACCGGCAACTGCATCAAGATACGCATTAATGCTACTGCCCTCCGCTTGTTCGCTTTCGAGTGCAGATGCACGGTCTGTCGTTTCAGTAAACAGCAGTCTGCCTTGCTTTTCTTTGAATCCTGCCCTTTCGGTGACGCTCTTCTTAGCAGATTTCTTGGGCTTTGATGACGAGATGTGAGCAAGTGCTTCTTGGTTCAGCAAATCAACAACTTCGTCTTCCTCCACAATATATGTCTTGTTTGCCTTACCATTCTTCTTGTTCTTTCTAGAAGGCTCGTCGGCTTCGCTGCCACTGAAATCATCATCGCCTTCATCTTCAGAATCACTGCCGTAGAGCGCTTCGTCGTACGCCGAACTGAAAGATCGCGTATTCTTGCCGTTATTTGGCTCGCTAGAAGCACCAGCTCCTTCAGCCTTTCTTCTCTTAGCGCGCTCTTTTGATTTCCTGATATTGGTCAGGAATTTCTTGTCGGCTTCAGGAAATTGCTCTTCGAGTAGCTTGTACGATACACGTCTCAGTAATCGCTCGAATATGTGTCTCACCTTCTCTTTGAAATGGCTATTATGTTCTCTAGACCACGTCAGAAGATTCTCGACTAGTACCGAGAGCTGATCTTCCAGGATACTCACCGGCAGCGAAACAGACATAACTTTAACGAACCCTATAGCGGATTTGACAATTTCTCGATTCTTGGAAGTCAGAAACATAACAACTGTAGACGAAAGCTCGGCCATTTCGGACTCCTGCATTTCGTCTTTGAACTCAAATAGAATTCTGCTGATTACGGTGATCGTAGCAGAAATCATGTTAGGCGTAGTTCCAGCTAAGCCGGCAGCCAGCATCGTGAAGAACTCGTTTAATGAGGCTTCTGTATCGGGCGCATCCTTGTCCAAATCAGGCACCTTAGAGTTGACAATTGTGCCTCCTTCTTTCATGCGACGAGCCATTGCGACAGCCAGATCAAAGGCAGCTGTGCGCGTACGCTCATTGGCTTCTTTAGTAGCCATCACGACTTCGGATAGAGTGGCCGGAATAAAATGCAGGTCCGTAGCAGGCAAGAGCTCGACTATGCTGTGGAGCGCGTTCAAGCGAGCTGTGACAGCGGGCGATGGAGTACTGTCTGCAATAGAAATAAGGAGTGACTGCAGATCATCCAGATGTGACGCAATAAACTCATTGCCGTCATCTGTGGCCATCAGTTTGCTGAGTATCCTGTAGGCTCTTTTCTGAATCTGGGCATCAGTGCTCTTCACAGTCTGCATGAAAATCGTCACGAGGCTATTGTAGGCTTCTGCAGATAGGAAAGGCGTCATTACGACGACAATGTCCATCATTGTATAAGACATTGGCGGCAATTCGCCCTTGCCGAGTTTATGCTTGGATGCTGCAGAATCGGCGTCCAGCGACTGCGCCAAAAGTCCACACACTTTATCGAAGGTCTCACTGAGCTCTTTGGGCTTGATAATGGCCAAATACGCCTCTATTGCCTCGAGAACGGGCTGGCGGTACTCAGGCGCAGTCTGCGAAAACACGTTGAACAGCACAGCTAATATTTTCCCTGCAAACTGCGCAAGATACTCTATGTTCTTCTCGGCGTCGTCGGGAGTAACAGACTCGAGCATAACTGCGTCCATAGGCACGTCGCTCTCAGACATGGCGATATAGGCGGCGTTGCTCTCGACCAGGAGTCTGAGGGACTGGCAAATGTACGGTCTGAGCTCGACAAAGTTGTAAAGGGCGTTAGTGAGAGCCTCGGCGAGCGTCTGCGTGAAAGCGTCTTGTAAATCAACCGGCAGGTCGCAGTACCGCGGAAGAGTCGACCATATTTGGTCAATAATTGTTTCGAGCACCTTTGACTGGATACTATGGCCTTTTGCCTGGACTTCCTGCAGCTGAGAGTAGAGTTCCTCAGCGAGCGGAAGCATTTCGGTGGAGAAATGGGCGAGATGTGGCGACTTGATGTTGTCCCTGAGTAGCGGGATCATCCAGGCTCTGCCAGTGGCGGTCTTGGTGGTGAGGTTTAATGGCAGCACTTCGAGTACCTTCTCGGGACCCATAGACCCGATTGCGGCGCCGATGGCCTGGTCGCAGAGCGTTTTGACTTCTTCTGGTGCCGCTGCACGAATCGAGCCGATCGTGCTGAGCAGGTCAGATAGGTACTCGGCAGCGCGGGTCCTGTAGGATTCGAACATGGCAGTGAACAGCTGGAAGATGTCGTCTCTGGCACCTTGGTACTGCACGGAGATGAGCTGCGACAGTAGAGCGGTGATCTGCTCAAAAGTGGAATCTACATCTTTCCTAGAACTCAATATAACTTCATCAGCGATGCATGTGCTGACAAGAGCAATGAGTCCCTGTGTCGCAGATATCTGTATGTTGGTAGAGGAAGAGGAGTTGAACTCTATAACAGTCTTGATAGCTTTCGGTAAACGCAGGAAGCATTTTGTAGGAGCCAAAGAGGCCAGTTTGCCTAGACCCTGTGAGTATATAGCGAGCCAGGCAGGGGCCAGATGTTCGTCGTTCAAGGAAGGTTTGAGCATGGCGAGGTCGTCGACCATAGAGCCGATCTTGCCTGCATCTTCGCGGTCGTTGACGGACTGGAAGAGGTCTTCGAATGCGCCAAAAGCCATTGAGACCACGGACTGATTGCTTGATCTGCACACAAGAAGCAGCAACTCACAGAGATCTGAGACAGAGGCTGCAGGCCAAGCGCCTGCACTGCTAATTGCACGGACCAGCTGCAAAGCGTGTATGAGCTTTGCGGTGGGCATATCTGGCTGTGCGAAGAGTTTTTTTGCTTCAGATGATGCTTCTATGAATGCAGTCTCTGCGCAGAGTTTGCTTGCAGGATGTGTGAGTGATGCGGAGGGCGGAGGGCTGCTAAGAATATTCTTTAATGCTTCAAGTGCCCGGTGTCGCACTTTGGGACGATCATCCATAGCCAATGCCAGCAGTGTTTTAGTGGATTCTTTGGCGTCTGTTTGGCTCCAGCCGTTGTAATTGAGAGCAAGCAGAAGGCCCTCGAGAATTCCTATAACTGATCGTAGACCTAGAGAGTCCTCAGGGACAGTGTCCATGGCAGGTGCTAGTATGTCTAGGATAGAGTGGAACTTTGATGAGAGTAATGACTGTGTGACATAGGGTGCAAATACTGAAAGTATGTATAAATTAGAAGAGATCATTTCTCTTTGAGAGGATTTGACAGATTCATCTAGTAAAGACAGAGCGTAAGTGAAATAAGTAGATGGAGAGTCTTGTGCATTTTCAGCTTTGATTTGTTCATCAAACGCAAGAAGCAATACAGCTACTTGTTTCTGATGCTCGATCTTACTGTTTATCTGTGTCCTGATTCGTTCTAGACGAACTTCTAGCGGTTTTTGGTCTTCCATGACAAAAAGTCGAAGTTTTCGTAGAAGGTGCACTAGAAATAAAGTTTTTGGTGTAGAAATTTTCGACCTCCCAGTGTGTATGATTGGTCAGTTTTGGTACAACGTATGAACAGTAAGAGGTGCTCCTAGAAAAGAGCAGTTGGTGTATTTTTTTGTGTAATAGAGACAAAGTATTATTAAATGTGTATTCAGTGTTTTGATAGTATAAGACGTTATGGGGCGGTTTAGTAGGAGTACTGAGTAAGGCAGACGCATCGGGTTAGGGAAGGGAGTGATTCGAGTATGTTAGAAGAGATAGATGTGTATAAATTACCAGCGCAATATGGTCTGTAGTGGTGATAGATAGATACATAGTTCAATTGTGTAATATAGTATTATATATAACTTTTAATGACTCTAATAGCGCTGTTGTGGTTACTGTGGTTGTGTGCAATAGAGAATTGCTAAGTATCACAAAAGTGTGAATATAGAGATTATAATGTAAATTGGGACCTAAGAGTTGACAATAACAAGGATGAGTCGTATAGACCTTGGACTGCAAAGAATCAGTAGACTGTTAAATATCCTAAAATGTCCTCAAAAGTCATGGAAGACTATTCATGTTGCAGGAACTAATGGTAAAGGATCGGTCTGTGCTTATTTGACAAGTGTATTGAATCAATGTAGAATCAAAACAGGTACTTTTACTAGTCCACATTTGATTCATCGATGGGATAGTATTAGTATCAATAACAAGTCCATTGAGGAGGCAGAGTTTGCAAAAGTCGAGGAATATGTTCGGAAGATCAACGAGACTAACGAAATTGGCGCCTCGGAGTTTGAGCTGTTGACCGCGACGGCGTTTGAAATCTTTCTCAGAAACAGAATAGACGTTGCTGTAATGGAAGTTGGTCTTGGAGGCCTGAACGACGCCACTAATGTATTTGAACCGGGCGAGCTGATTGCCACAATCATCACGTCAATCGGTCTTGACCATGTCGAATTTCTTGGAGATTCTCTTACAGAGATAGCACGCCACAAAGCTGGGATCATCAAACGTGGTGTGCCTATAGTTGCAGACGGCACCAATGCCCCTGAAGTCCTGAAGGTCTTGGAACAAACTGCTGCTGCCCACAATGCTCCACTCACGGTTGTGAATAATGGCAACGCAAATGCTGATAATGTCTACCAGTCTTCCGGGTTCGGATCCATTCCACTTACTCTTGCCCTTAACGGCCGTCACCAGCGACAGAATCTATCGTTGGCACTTGCTGCGCTAGACATCGCAAAACAGCACGGCCTGGCAGGTATAACAAACGCATCGGTCATTAACGGCCTGAAGAGCGTATCGTGGCCTGGGCGACTACAATTCTTGAGAATTAATGGAACGTTGGTACTGCTAGACGGCGCGCATAACGTCGAATCAGCAGAAGTTCTGCGCGAGTTCGTGCACTCGCAGACCGGCGCACCGTTGACGTGGCTGTTTGCATTCTCCAGTACCAAGAAGGCGCAGAACGTCATGAGCGTGATATTCAAGGACAAACAGATCAGCGACAGGACAATCGGCATTTACACTACAGAGTTTGGGCCGGTTGAAGGTATGGCGTGGGTAAAGCCACAAGATCGACACAAACTCGCTGATATAGCTGCACAGTTTCATGCAAATGTCGAGAGTCTTCCGCTGAGCGAGGCATTAACTGCTGCGACTAGCCAAAAAGACGGTCTTACGGTCGTTTGCGGATCGCTGTACCTTGTTTCTGACATTATCAGGAAGATCAGTCAATCAGCACTACACTAACGAAGAACAAAATAATGATGAGATAATATAGCTAGCACTTACACGTATAACATCCCGTACATCAACAGATATATAAAACCGCAAAACAGGCATGTGCACTGTTTCTGAACTTTTCTTTTTTCTTCAGTCCTCCGTGTCAGCTTGGAGACAGAAGCCTAGTTTTTCTGACGCTTGGCCTCGGGTTGCTCAAGAGTCTCTGGAATTTCAGAATTTTCGCTTGCAACAGGGGCCTGGCGCGGAGTAGAGACCTTAGCGTGATAGTCACGAATAATTGAGTCGACATCGTCGATGTTCAAGGCACGGATATCGCCCAAAGCCTTGATTTTCTGAGTAACTTCCTTGACTTGCGTGTCGGTGAGGTCTAGATTCAGTTGATCGACACGCGACTTGATGGCGTTCCAGCCGGTGAGACGGTTAGCAAAGTGGATGTAGCGCGTAAGGCCGAAATCCTCGGGCTTCAAGATCTCGTACGTACTCGGGTTCGCAAGAATAGCCTTGGCGTGGATACCGGCCTTATGAGTGAAAGCACAGAAACCGGTGATCGGGTTGTTAAAGGGGATATTGACCTGTACAGCTTCAGCGACCAGGATCTCTAAGTCGCGTAGTTTCTTGAGATTGTATTTGGAGAGGACGTAGTCTCTGTCGGCGGCGATCATGCGGGCCATGAGCGCACCAAGAGGAGTGATACCATTGCGTTCGCCAATTCCGAGTACAGAGACGTCGATGAGCTTGGCTCCTGCTTCCAAGGCAGTGTAAGCGTTAGCGACGGCGCATCCGGTATCGTTGTGGAAATGGCACTCAATATCGCAGCTGACGACAGACTTAAGTGTGCGGACGAGCTCGTAGACCTGGCGCGGGTTTGCGCAACCGACAGTGTCGGCGATACCGACGCGGTTAACGCCGATGTCGTTCACTGTGCGGTAGATGTTGAGGAGATCGACTAGATCAGAGCGGAATGAGTCCTCAGACGAGAAACGGATCTCAATGCCATGGCTTTTAACATACTCGATAACTTCAACGGCAGACTTGGCGACATAGGTCATGTCTTTGCCGTGTGAGTATTGGCGGAGGAACTGCGAGGTTCCAATAACGACATCGACACCGTCGACACCGGTCTCGACGGCGATGCGGGCGTCGTCCATATGGCAGCGGATATGAGTCAGAATTTTTGCTTTAAGGCCGAGTTTGGCAATAGCTTCGCAGTCCTTGCGGCTCTGTTCGGAGGCGGCAGGTGAGGTCAACTCGATGTAGTCAACACCGAACTCGTCAAGAGCCTTAGCAATTTCGATCTTCTTTGCGGTGTCGAAGAAAGCATTAGCGAACTGTTCACCTTCACGCAAGGTAGATTCGATGAGCTGAAAGCTGGATACGTTCGAGAGGAAGTCACTGGGATGGGGACCGTAAGGGTTCGGTTTGGTCTGAGCAATGTTCTCAGTGCCGTTAGCAGCACCGTTTAACGACATAGTTAATGTGGCAGAGAGTGAGTAGAAGTGAGCAAATGCGACCGGGAGTGTAGGTTGGCTTTTCTTTTTATACTGAAGAAGATTTGATGCAATAAACTTTTTTCTGCTCGGTTTTTTTTTAAGGTTCGGCTGCTGCGCTTGGTCCCGAGGAGGCGGAGATGCGTGTGTTGGTAGGTGGATGAGTCAGTATGTGGGATGAGTCAGTACGCTTAAGGGAAGTTAGTTACCCGGACTAATAGTCCTGGACCCTAATGGAAAAAATCACGACACCTTTGATTGGATCGGGTTGGCTTTGCAGCTTAGTTACCACTAAACTAACACCACCAATTCGTTTTCGCCTATTACATACAACAATGAGAGTTACTTCAATTGCACCAATGCGTCCCGCTTTGTCAATGATGATGCGCCCCAGCATGGCGAGCTCCTTCCGCACGACTATGCCGAAATTCTCGGCTGAAGGAGGCAAGAAGAGCGGGTTCAATGTACCTGTTGAGATTTATCCTCTGTTCGCAGCCTGTATTGCAGCCATCGCTTCCGGCACCTATTTCACTTACAAGAAGTTCGCCACTGAGGAATTCCGATTGTCTAAGAGCTACGATCCTTCCAAGAACAGCGAAACCTGGAAGCAACAACTTCCCGAGAAGGAGTAGGCCTTGCAACCCTTTTCTCTTTGTATAGCGCTGTATATAAGAAGCGTCTGACATTCATATGACCATCTAATTTTCGCAATTACTATTAAATGTAGCTTACACGAATAACTTTTCCCTGCACGACCGACCTGTCGGCGTTATCAATTGCCGCTTTGGCGTCTGCGTTTTCCTCGAATTCCACGTACCCTGTACCATCTCGTACTTCTACACCCACAATATTGCCGAACGGTGCAAACTTCGCCCGCAACGCCGCTTCTTCGACGCCCTGAATGCCATCTAACTGTTAGCTATAGCTTTCGACGTATATACTTGTACTTACCAATTTGAATAGTGGCGCTCTGCTTGTGCTCCATTGCGCAGAAGTGTCGGAGTTTGCCTTCTTATGCATGTCATCCCAATAGCTGTAATAGCGCTATCTGTGGGCGCTTTTGTGGATACCAGCGGTCTACAAACCGCTGATTGGACACCTTTGGACGCCTCGCTGCTCAATGCGCATCCATTGAAAGCCCTGATTCAGCTGCAATGCGCATACGCCACCGCAAAGCCGGCCGCCGACCTGCACCATATCTTTGTCCGGGTCTACGCCCCAGTTGCCGCCTCGACCGCCGCCGCCGACAACCCGCCAAACAAGGTCCTCGTGCAGTACTGGCAACACATATACGCCATTGCTCTGCCCGATGAGTGCTGGAACAACCCATTGCCTGCTGTTGTGGCTGACGCTGCTCGCACACCGCACCCGCTATCTCTTGTAGACCTCTACAATGGTCTGCCCTCGTCGCGGCCGTTGAATGTCACCAACCCGTACGCTCAGTACCTTATAGACCAGATCGGTGACTCAATTGCGGGCGTGCGCACCAGTCTGTACATCTATCAGCGGGAGAGCGTCGCCAGGATGATCGAACTTGAGATGGACCAGGACCGTGTGCGCTCGCCATTACTAGAACGATTTCGTGGTCCGTTGGGCAAAGTCTACTACCGGAACCGTGCAAACTGGCATCTGGTGTTCGAGCAGCCGCCAACAGTCGCTTCTCCTAGAGGAGGAATACTGGCTGAAGACATGGGGCTCGGAAAGACGCTGATCTGCCTGACGCTCGTTGTGCTCACAAAAAACCATTGGTCCAGACTGCCCGCCAATGCTACACTAAACACACCCGTTGTCGCGCCTACACCGCGTATACCAAAACTATCTTCGCTGCTCAAACACATGGTCCTGGTCAACGGACTGCCATGGGAGACGTATAAGGATGAGCTACCCCCGCGTGTCGTTGCAGACTTAGCAGCCACTGACCGCTCATTTTCTGAGGTGCTTCCGCCAGCAAGAAGCGCCAGACTTAACGTGGAAAGGGAGAGACAACGGAAGGCTGGGATGCTACAAGAACCAACACTTATCTTGTCGAAAACTACGCTCATAGTCTGTCCTGACGCTCTTGTCAAGCAATGGCTGAAAGAGATCGACAAACACCTAGAATCAGGCGTACTGTCGATTTTCACATTTACACGTAGCAGCCAGTGCACGGTTTCGGCTCAAACTCTTTGCAATTTCGACGTGGTCATCATGCCATTGTCCGTTTTTGCCTCAGAATACGAACCTACAGTGTCTGCCCCGAACGTGCTGCTGTGGGGCAAGCCTTCAATTGACTCATTGCTGATGCATATCCGCTGGAAACGCATAATAGTCGACGAAGGCCAAAACATGGGTTCAAGCACCTCGCGGGCTAGCCATTTGGCGGACCAGTTGAGTGTGGACTGTCGCTGGGTCGTCACTGGAACTCCAGCAAGAGGTCTTGTGAACACAGAAATTATAACCGGGAGCTCTACACATACAGCGAACTTAGAGAAACAGGATTTACGCCATTTAGGACACATTGTGCGCATTTTCCTGAAAATGGAACCCTGGACAAGCACAAAGAATATGTGGACGGACTACATTACTCGACCCATTGCATCTGAAAGAAAAGCTCCCGTTAACGATACACATGGTATGCATTGGACTATCCTCAATAATGTTCTGCACCAGATTATAGTGAGACATCAGCCCAAAGACGCTCTGGCACAGGTGTGCCTTCCAGAACTGTTCACAAAAACAGTGTTCCTTGAAGCCTCGTACCACAATAGACTGTCGCTGAACCTGTTTGCGGCCGCTCTAGCTACCAATGCCGTGACATCTGAGCGATCAGACCAGGATTATATGTTCCATCCGTCGAATCGAGGTCGATTACGGCGGCTCGTGAACAATCTGCTTAGAGTGACTTTCAGCTGGTCTGGGTTTACTCTTGACGAGGTGCGGCAAATGGTGAATGTAGCAAGACAGGTCAAAGACAAGCACAGGGACAAGTATTCTGCGAATGACCTCGAACTGCTAGATAAAGCTGTGCAGGCAGGTGAAGCTGCAATTAGCGATCCTGAATGGCTGGCGTTTGTTAGTCTGCACGAGATTGGGTTTTATATTACAGGAGTGCCTCGTAACTTGAAAGATATACTGGAAGTGAGCGATCCTCTCGACGACGGTACACGTGTGTATGGCGGAAACCAGCTTGTGACGCTGCAGCGGTCTGCAGAGAAATTGCTCAGCGAGGGCAACGATGCAGTTGATCTGGACGATATCTTTACCTTAAACCAGACTGTCTACGACAAAGTGCGAGAAGACCATGCGAGAATGGAACAACAGTCGCGAAAGCGCTCCAAAAATACAGAGAAGTTGCATGAAAAGGAAGTAGGCGTTCCTGACCATCTGTTCCAGCTGACGAAACCGTTTGATGAGCAACATAAGAACAGTGATATGACCAACACGGAAACTCTTGAAAAGCTGCAGAATATAACACTTTTGGGGACTTCTTCTGGGAGGATGTCGTACTTAATTAGCGGAATTCTGCAGCACATGAGCGAGGAAAAGATCCTAGTGTTCTACCAGGACAACGGAGCGATGCATCACATTTCTGAGGCACTTGAGATTGTGAGAGTGGAGCATTTTATATACACTGCAGATATTCCTCTAGATGTTCGCACACAGTGCCTAATACAATTCAACACCGAGGAGATGCCCCGCGTTCTGCTAATGGACGTAAGAATGGCGGCCAGGGGCCTTCATTTGGCTGCCGCGTCGAGGATCTATTTCATTACGCCTGTTTGGCTACCTGATGTTGAAGCACAAGCCGTCAAGCGTGCACATCGTATTGGCCAGAAACGGGAAGTACACGTGGAGACGCTCGTCATGAAAGGAACGCTCGAGAACGCGATAGTTGAACGACGCATGGTGCTGCACAAGGAAGGCGCCGACACCGCTAAGGACATGGTCGCAGACGAGGTCATTCGACACTACATACAGAACCTTGGTTTCTTTTCTGCGGACCGTCTTTCGCGCGTAGAGACGCTCGAATCGTACGGACAGACCGAACCTGTACGTGTTCTTATGCCTGCCAGACACTCTATTAGCAACAGTCTCCTTCCGAACTCTAGCGCTACTCACGCTGATCCCACGGTAAAACGACCGCTGGAACGTGAAGATACTGCACCTAAACGAGTCCGGTTTGCAGCATAACGAATTAACGACTCTGGAAGGCCGTTTATTGTATTCACGCCAATAACCAAATGTTACTATGAAACCTTATACTTGTTAAAGTTCAGCTGCATTGTGTTCACAACAGCTGCTCTGTCACTTCACATACGTCTAGAGAATGCGACTACACTTCACAGAACGTTTCTGTACACTCGAGAAAATGTCTGTGCGAAAAGTATAGTAGCGATTGTCCATACCGCTGCAGAAAACGGCAAATAATAAGAACAGACCTGACCGCCTATAAACCTTATTTTGAATTCATAATAACTTGGACAGTCCCGTTAGATTCTCTTTCTCCTTCAACTGCTCGCAACTACAGGACAAAGCGACAGAGCAAAATTCTGCACAGTCGATGTATCATGTTAAACCGGTATAGATTTGCATTTTGCAACACTCTTTTTCCAGCCAACATGTCACTGTAGTCGCCTATGCTCACCACATGAAACACCCCGCTCTCCGCTCCTGGACCTGCACAATGAAGGCCGCTGTCATCGCCACAGATTCATACGTAACATGCTGCACTCTTGTTTGTACGTTTAATCCTGTTATCTGAGTATTTTAAGCAAATAAACTAGCGGATTTGTTCTTCTCTCTGTCATTATTCTGCTCTCGGTTAGACGTTGCTAGCCACTCATCCTGTCCCAGCCAATCAGAGACTTTCATCAAGTTTTAGCTTACTGGCAAACTACTACTTTTATTTCCTCTTATATATATCCAAGCTTTCCCCAATCGGCACTTTCTCTGCTTCAACCTACACAACATCTGTTGACTCATTCCGCTTCTGGCCCCCACAGACCAGCTCGACGCATAGGTTTGCACTGTTTTCTACTCTGCCTGCTATTTGTCGTGCTGCACACTGCTCTTGCTGTTTTCTTGCCTCAGAACAACGAATCGACACCTATCGGTGAGCTTCTCTCCTGACTTGAGTGGCTATATCGCTTAGTCTCCTGCTCCTTTCCTCCCCTTCCGCGAGGATCACAGGTTGCTCGCTGCACGATCGGTCGCACAAGACTGATCGCACCGTCGACGAATATATAATTCGCCTGTAGGCTGCCCCCGTCCCGCAATCTGCCTCTGGAGAGACCAACTGACATCGATACCACCTTTTTTTTTCCCACATTTTGCACCCCATCGCCCCAGAGAGATCTTGTGCTGCTTTTGTGACAGACTTTTTAACTCCCCGATCGCTTTGATATATCTGTATCGTCTCTTGTGGGCTTAGGACAGATCTGTCTCCGTACTGCTTTATAATTTCTTTTCAGTACCATGAGCGTACAGTTTTCGGAAAGCTCTTCGCATTCGCACATTCATTCACATCCCAGCAGCTTGCCCTCTGAAAAACCTCTCCTGGATTCCGATAATACATCTTCTGTATACCATCCGAGAACAACAGCATATTTCTTGCCCTCTCCGCCAATGTCTGACAGCGCCTTCGTTGCTACTCCGTCAGAACCTGCAACATTGCCAGAAAATATCCTCGAAAGCAAACCAATAGAACAACTTAACACTAATGAACAGAAGCCGCAAAACTTTCAGCCACATTTATCACAGTCCGAATCGGCGCTCGCCGTTCTTAGCAACGCGGCTGTAGCTGCAGCCTCTGTTGCCGCCTCAACAGGATCTTCAAATATGAGCCTGCTTGTCGAAGCTGCAACCAGTTATCAGGATTCTCATGCAGCCCCTTCTTCTCCTACGAAAGAGACATTAAAACATGAAGAAGCAGTTGATCAGAAACAAGATAAGGAAGAAAAACATCACCCCACTACTCTACCATCGAGCCCGGAAGAACTTGCCTCAGATTCAAAACCGTCGGAAGAATACACCGGTGAAATCATATGTATCTGCGGTTTTGATGATGACGATGGATTCACTATTCAATGTGAAAAGTGCGCTAACTGGCAACACGCCGTTTGTGTTGGTATATCTCCAGCTAGAGTACCTGAAGTTTATCTTTGCGACAAATGCGACCCACGCACGCTTGATGTTCGCAAGGCTGTTGTCAAACAAAAGCGCAGGCGATTAAAAGAAGAACGTGAGAATGAACTTGCGAAGCGGACAGCTAGCCCGGAGTTAAATGATGATTCCAAGCAGAACTTGACTAACGGCAAGAAAGCACCTTCTGGCAAGCGCAGTTCTAAATCAAAATCTCGCACACGCTCACCGAATGACCGACGACGACAATCAGGTGATTCTGCTGGCCATACAGATAACAACGGGCACGATGAAGAGTCTGATGGTTTAAGAGGTTCCCTCATTTCTTTCTCTGACTCCCATACTTTGGAGTATTTTCCTGTTTCTGAATTGCTAGTTCATAATGATGCTAAAATCATGATGGCTGATATCCCGGATCGGTGTAAAGATATTTCAAATGTTACCTTCCTATCATCAAAGCAATACCATTCTATGGGCTTTCCTGAAACGATTGTGAAACACGCACCTGATCACCATCGCTCACGATTCACTGGATTGCCTAAATATGGACTTTACTCGCTTGATGATGTCAATCCTGATTGCTTACTCATTGAGGTCAACGGTGATGTGGAACTTCAGAAGACTTACAAGGATTGTCCTCTAAACCAATATGCGGCATTGAATACTCCAAAACCTTATGTGATATTTCACGAAGATTTCCCCTTGTGCATAGACGGGCGTCGTCGTGGCACTTTTGCCAGGTTTGTGAGAAGGTCATGTGATTCTAATGCCCGACTTTCTACTGTGATCATAAATCAAAACGACGTACGATTTGTCTTGACTTCAACAGAGGCTATTAAGCATGGCCATGAGATAACAATTCCATGGACTTGGGACGAGAACCACCCTGTGCACAAGTTTTTTGATAATGATACTGAGAAACCAGAGTTTTCTGACGCTGAGCAGAAAACTCTTTCTGCCACTGTTGATGCTCTTCTCATGTATAGCGAATGTGCATGTAACCTTGGTTCAGACTGCTTATTGCAACGAATGCGTCGAGCTGGTTCTCACAGACCTAAATCATCAGGTCGATCCTTGACTGAAGATCTAATATCTGCTCCTAAAAGCCATAACAATAACGACTCCATCGTTTCTGGATTTATGTCATCACGTGAGGAACGTAAAATTCGGGAGATGCTGGAAAGGTTTGAAAAGATGGAATCACACGATGGTCCAGGTTCATCAAATAGCAGGAAGCGCAAGGCACCTAAAACGTCTAATGGAGCCAATGCTATGAATTCTGAAACCATTGAGCAGAAATCTTTCAAGCTACGCAAAACATCATCGAGCTGGGTCAAACCAAAGTCCAGTGTTAAAACTGAGTCTGAACAGCAGATTCTAAAAACGGTTCTAAGTCGGTCGTTTTTGGAAGCAAGTGTGAAATGGAAAGACGATCAAATAGAAACTACTGCTGACTCAACGTCGAGGGTGTTTTTCCGTCGATTCAATCCTCCTTGTTTGAAGCAAATACCTGTAAATAATCTATTGGCAGCCAAAGGCCTGATTGACCCGGAGACGATGAGTAACAAAGCGACTGTTACTAGTGTCGACAGTGGTGTGCCAAAGAAAGAGGCAGCGCCTGAAGTTAAGATTGAAGAATCGAAAATAGAGGAGACAATGCCCAAGGCTGAGGAAAAGCCTGCACCTCCAAAAAAGAAGTTAAGTTTCGCGGATTACAAGAAGAAGCGACTCGCAACAGATTAATTGTACATTAGTGGGCCCTTTCAGAATAAGGGCAAAAAATGACGAATATGAATCATAAAAGAAGATTAAAAATAAAGCAGTAAAATGCCACTTGATTTAATGATTTGATATTTAATAAAGATACAGCATTCCTGATTGGATTATATTGAATTCGTAAGCACGTTAATGAATTGATGAACGTCTTTTGACGTTTCTTCGTATGTACATTGTCGCAAAGTCTTGATAAGCTGTACGTATCAACCTTGGAGTATTTTGGTCCATGCCAGCCTGCACAGATGATATGAGTTTTTGCTTCTCAGGATTAGGCGCCTGGTCTTCTGTCAAAGTTAAGATAATTGAGCTGATCCATTGAATCACTTGGGCATCAGATTGTCTGCGAATGAGTTCCGTGAAGGCCAGTAGAAACGAGGCAGCGTCAGCGGAGCAGTCTCTTGGAAAATACTGAAGCATTCCCATAAATACAATTGTGAACAGACGTTCTCCATGTTTAAGACCATCCTGATCTTGAACTAGCGCCCTTTGCACAGCCGCTACAACCTCTTCTGGAACTTCAGAAAATGCAGACGTAGGAGGCTGGTTAAGCCCATAAGAGACCAAGTCTCTGAGGAAATTCAGAGCCGCATAGATTGGCTCATAAGACCTCACAGTAGCCAGAGTCATAGCAGTAGTATCAATAGAGGGCACAAGAAGGTCGCTAACAATGTATACAAATGGCATGTGCGCCAAGACGTCTTCCAACAATCGGAAGAAGTCTTCAAGGGTATCTGATATGTCGTTAGGATTAGTGAGGGTCTGGAAGTATCTGAAGAACGTCGAAATTTGTCTCGATGTAAACTCAAAAATAGGCGAAGCCTGTGGTGCCGGAGCCATGTTACCGGCGTAATGAGGGTCAGGCGTAAACTCACGTATGCAGACGCCAGATACCCATAGAAAACATCCGTAATGATATTTTTCAAACCATTGCACCAGATGCTCAACAATAGAAGGAAGGATAGGTTCAAGTTGGTGGCGGTACGAATATAGCATAGACTTTGTGAACTGCGCAACAGTCTCGCTTATAGGTACAAACTGACCGTAGATATCTACCAGAGAAGCCAAACTCGGCCATATTTCCATCCAAAGGGGCACACAAGGATGTGGCACATTACCGTGAGATCGTATAACTTGCACATACGTTTCAAGGACTTTCACCTCATCTGCTATGCGCGACAGGTTTTCCTCTGTCTTAGGTGTAGACTCATTAGTCAGACTGCCCAGAGTAGACAGTGTTGGCTGAACAAAAAGCTTCAAAGACTCTGAGATCGCTTCTGGGTTCGTTTGGTTTGCTACCACATGGGCCACGCCGTCTGCTATTTCGATCATACTTGACTTGTCGTTAACCATTGTAGGGTAGACTGTTTCGTAGAACGAAAGGAGCTGCGGGAGGAAGTTTTGCAAATGCCTCGAACAGTCGCGACAGAAATGCATTAAAGCCATTGAAGAGGCAGATTTGATTTCATTGTTAGTGACCTCAGGAGAGAGACCTTCAATAATGTAGTTTATCTGGCTTTCGAGAAATTCTGGGTGTTCAGCAGTCCATTCTGTGTATCGACCTAGCACGAGCGTGGCCGCATAGCGGACTTTTGGGTGCGGAGGCATCTGTACAATGAATTTCATGATTTCAGAAAGTATTTCGTCTTCGTAGACGGAAACTTCTCTTGCCATGGCACGCATACTGAACAAAGGCGCTTCTAAGTCCTGCCAACTGACGTTCTCGCCTAGACGACCAGAAGCATAACAACTTTTTATCTTTTCGTAAGCTTTATTCAGACATTTAGGCGCGCCGACCACGGCACAGCAATCCTTGAGCACGTCGCCCATTTCGTGGCGGAACGAGCGAAAGTTATCTTCATTTTCTTTGTCTCCTTCGAAGAGATCGTTTGAGGAGCCGGACGGGTAGCGGAGGTGACTGATTATGACATCTACTAGATGTAAATAAATATCAGCGAGGACTTTTCGAGCCTCTGCGTAGCGTTCGAGGACGATCATGTGTTTGAGGTATTCCCAGAACAGGAACGTGTACTGGACGACTTCGAGATCTGCGTCTAGTTCTGTGCATTCAGAGACCGCTTCAACTAAGGGCCGGAAATCGCGGGGCATTTTAGCAATAAGCATGTGCCATGCTTCGCCGGCTTCGGCAAAGACGCGAGTGAGCACACGGAAGAGTTCAGGATCGTCAGTGGCCGAGGATATGAGAGGCCGCAGTTCCATGACACGCGGGTATAGAATCTCGATTGAGGGCATTGAATCATCTACATCGCGGGTTTCCTTGATCATGGCGACGATGCAGTCGAAAGCCGCATCTGAGGTTTCTGGCGCGGATGTGGCCTGGAAGACGAGATCGAGCAAGGGACTAGAAATGACGTTGTGGACGGGGATCTCCTTTATCCAGGCAGCCAGGCAGGAGAACAATAGTGGCGACTTGAACCCGCTTGACGATAAGGCAGAAAGAAATGAGAAGAGGAAGGAGGAGCTATTAGCGAGAATTTTGGATATTCTGTCTGAGACCTCTGGGCTGCGGTACTCGGAGGCGACGTTTGAGCCTTCTTCAGCGAAGACCTTGAGGAAGAGCAGCAGTGCGTTTATGGACTCTGGGGTGGCGGAAGCGATTGAGTTAGGGTCGATCATAAGAGTTGCTGTGACGCACTCTATGACATTAGTCCAGGATGGCATGTAGAAGGCAAGGTTGGCGAGGGCTATGCACAATTGGACCAGGATGGGGCGAGATCCTGCGACATTGTCTTTGAGAAGGGCAAGGAGTGAGGACTTGAAGTTGTCACGTGCAGACTCTGGTAATTGGTGGAGATCATAGACGGTTTTTGAGCGGAGCGTTTGGGCCGCAAACAGACGCCATTCGACCGGGTGAGTAGTGTTGGCGAGCAAGGTATAGGCCTCTGTCCATGCCGAAGGGGACCGTTGGAACTCTTCGAGGAATGAAGCTGCTTTTGCTCTAAGGGTATTGTCCGTAGAGAAGAGAGCAGTGAGAGACTGTTCAAGTGACATTGGTGAAGTAAAAGGTGATAGGAGGGGTGGAGGTTAGAACAAGGGGAAGGAGGATTTTTAGCTTTCGATAACATTTACCGCAACAACAACAACAAAAAAACCAATGAGTGACCGCAAACCGAAAGTGATTGTGCCACCGATTAATGTGATGTTTAAATTGTTGCAGAATAAATCGAAAGTAACAATATGGTTGTATGAGCAGACAGGATCGAGGATTGAAGGCTACATACGTGGGTTTGACGAGTTTATGAATGTTGTAGTGGATGAGGCCGTAGAAGTGACTCCCACTGAAAAGTTGGCAATTGGCCGGTTAATGCTCAAAGGTGACAATATCACGCTGATATCGTCTCACGAGATATAATGAATGAATCGAACTCGTTGATGTAGTACTGCAGTACTGTTGGTGCCCTATCCAGACATACCCTTGCCGCGTCTTCTAGGATTTGCAGATGTGCAGACACCACAGCCGTAGAATACTGCGACTTGATTGCTAGCTGAATAACTGAGCTGCCGGGACATTCCTGCAGGATTTTCAGCAGGTTCTGCTGTGCTCGTCGTGCATCTGCCTCTGACTGGATCACTTTCACACCCGCTACGGTCGTAAGAGATACCGGCAGGTCTAGATTCTTGAACTCTTCTACGGCGTGCAGAAGGTCGTGCGGCGAGACCAAGTCGAGACTACGTGCACGGTTGTATGACGCATACAAGTCTGCCAGCCCCATGATCCCGCCGGTGTTTCGCAGCGAATTCTGTGGTAGCGACAGAAATTCTGCCAGGTCTCTTGCTATCTCGCGATAGTACCCGTGCGCGTTTGAAGTCACGTTGCGGCTGATCGAGCTCGGGACAGCCAGTGACATGGCGCTGGCCTGTTCCAGAAACCGTTCCTGCGTCTCCTTTGGCACTATGCCTTCTGGCGCGATGGCCATCTGTTTGGCTAGATTTTGTGCGACCTCTACGACTTTGCCTGCGTGTTGCATTAGCGAGTCGAGATCGCCTAGCGCGCCCGACAGGATCGCTGATGTTTGTGCTCGCTGCTGTAACGAGAGTTGCTCGAGCGCGTGTATGCCCAGCCGCGGCGTAGACCTGCCTGTGTCTATAGATGTTTCTGTAGCCAAATTAGTGGATGAATTGCAATTGCTGATGTTGCGTAAAGCTGACTGTAGTTTGCTGTAGAAGGGTTTATCGCCGCCCTGGCGGAAACTGAGCCGGATAGAAGTGACCTGGCTGAAATCGTGGAGTTGCTGGTCGTTCAGGATCGCTTTGAACGAGTCAGGCGGTAGTTTTGGTGCAAGGTTGCGAGATTTCAGTGGCTCGCCGCAGATCTCACATTCAGGCATAGAAGGATGATTGATGAATGTGCAGCGCGGACATGTCGCGCCGTCCGTGCTGCCTATCTCTGCAGGTTTACGTGAAGCTTTAACAGTATCTGGACTGCGTATGCCGCAAACTACACAAGGCCGTTGTGCTGTAATGTCTATGTTATCGTTATCAGCGGCGAGATCGGCGGTGTTCACATGAGAGCAGATCGGACAAACCCATTTCCATTGCATTTGCAGGATATCTTTATGTTTGCCACTAGCATCTATACGCACAGTAATCTTCGCGCTACGTGTGAGTATGCCAGCAGAGTATTCGGCCGCATTGATTGAGCGTAGAGGCAGCCCCAAGGCAGCACGGTCATTGATATAGTACAGAGCACGATCTGTCAAGTAACTGCGACCATCTTCGAACGCTGGAGTTTTGCTGTCACCAATATACAATGCAATACCTGCATGCATGGCTATCGAAGTCTCGCCAACGGCCAGTTCCGGTCTACCCCCGGCAGTTTTGTGCACCGTCTCCATAAATGCCCTTTAATGGCAGTGTCGTTAGATGGGTTTGACTCACGACAATACCTTTTGTTTTCTTGACGGCCATTATGTTCACAGGAATCGTTGAAAAAATAGGAACTGTGAAATCAGTTAATCGTTTAGATGGACATCTTGAATTGACAATCACCGATATTGGCGGTCTAGCTGCTGATGCCAATCTTGGCGACTCTATAGCCGTCAATGGCACATGTCTCACGATCACCTATTTCGACCCATCCACTTTCACGTTCGGCATTGCCCCAGAGACGCTGCGTCGGACGACCCTCGGATCTTTGCAGCCAGGTGATCATGTCAATCTTGAAAGAGCCGTAACTTCAGAGGTTCGTCTGGGCGGCCACTTGGTCCAGGGCCACATCGACGGTTACGCTAAAGTGACTGCTCGCACCGCTGACGGCGACGCTATCGCTTTCACGTTCCAGATTTTGCCACTCGAAGACCCAGACGTAGAAGATTCTGGCCCTGAAATAATCAGGTACATCGTCCAGAAAGGTTTCATATGCGTTGATGGCACTTCTCTAACCGTCACGGGTGTCGACTATGACACAGCCACGTTCTCGGTCATGATCGTCCCCTACACACAGTCGCAAGTTATCATGCCTGAACGAAACGTCGGCGATCTTGTCAATATCGAGGTCGATGTCACTGGTAAACTAGTTAGCAAACAGGTCGATGTTTACTTACAGGCGCCACGAACTAAGAAACTGCTCGACGAGGCAGTAGCTGCGGCTGTCGACAGAGCACTCAAAGCGCGTTCATTGTAACGAAAGTACTCGTTTCTCTACGTTGTTTCTCATTCATTCAAAATACTCACATTAAACATCTTATTCTATTTGTTCTTCCCTGTCACGGTCGTCATCATCAGTACGCTTGCGTTTGCGTCGCTTATTGCGGTCCTTGTCGCGCATCTGGATAGCTGCCGCACGCTGAGCCTCGCCTACACGCTCATGAAAGATCATCGCCGCCTCTTTGTCTAGCGGATACTCGTCCATTTTTTTGTCATCCGGAAACACAGTCTTCTCGATCCGCAGAAACACTTCTAAGTCGTACTGCGTAACTATATTCACACTTTTGCCTGACCGGCCGGCGCGCGCCGTGCGGCCCACTCTGTGTATGTAGGATTTCGAGTCCTCCGGTAGATCGTAGTTTATGACCGCGTCTACCTGCGGGATATCGAGCCCGCGTGCAGCGACATCTGTCGCAACAAGGATGTTCCTGTTTCCGGACTTGAACTTGTTCAAGGCACCGAGACGCGCGCTCTGCGACATTTGTCCATGTAACGGTACTGCGCCAAATCCAAGCAGCCGCAAAATCAGTGCAATCTTCTGTGTATCATTGCACGTCCGCACGAATATGATCATGCTCTGACCGGCCATCTCGTTCACTAGGTACACCAAGTACGTATCGCGGTGCTTGAATGGTACAAACAACATGCTCTGTTTCAATGTCTTCACTGTACTGTACTTTTCGGCGACCGTGACTTTGACGGGATTCACTAGCGACGCACGCTGCAGTTTCTCGACTTTTGAGGTCATTGTCGCCGAAAATAGCAGCGTACGTCGTTCGCGCGGCACAGCTTTAAGGATCTTGTCGAGACTCGGACCAAAGTCCATATCAAGCAGCCTATCGGCCTCGTCCAGCACGAGCCATTTAAGAGTCTTCAGAGAAAATCCTTTTGTGTTCTCAAGATGGTCTACGAGCCGACCGGGCGTGGCCACAACGATATGCGGTTTGCGGCTCAGTGCTACAGACTGTGCCATCATATCCATGCCACCAACGATCACCGTTGTCCGAACACCCATGCCGCTTCCGAGCGCCTCAAACTGCTCCGATATCTGGAACGCAAGCTCTCTAGTGGGCGCAAGTACCGCTGCAAACAGACCCGCAGGATTTTCGCGCAGCGCTTGTAGCACCGGTAGCGCAAATGCTGCTGTCTTGCCCGACCCTGTCTGCGCCAGTCCAATCACGTCCCGCCCTTGCAAAGCCCACGGCACAGCCTCCTTCTGGATATCACTTGGCTCCTTGTATCCAAGTTCTGCGCATGCCTCGCATAGCTCGTCGATGATCCCTAGATCAGCAAAACTCGTCATTCTTGAAGGTGGAGGAAGAAGAAATTTCTGGTGGGTTAAGTGGATTTGGGACTTACTCCTTTCGGCTTTGTACTACACCTGTTCTCCCTCCCCCCCACATAGCTTGCTTCATCTTCACCAAACACACATATTGTTCGCTCATTGTCCTATTTCCACCATGAAAATTGGATACATCCCTGAACATTTCTCTACACCGCTAGCGTTTGCCGTAAAGTATAAATGGCTGAACGCAGAACTTGTTCCGTACCCGCGCGGCTCTGGCCATCTCATGGAAGCCCTGCAAGCTAACGAGATTGACTACGCCGTCGGTCTCACAGAAGCATTCATAGCCGGCGCACTTCAGGGCAAGGACTGGTTCAAAATCATCGGCACTTACGTAACTTCACCACTTTGCTGGGTTGTTTCGACTGGCGGCCGACGCGATGTCACAATGGACTCACTCGCCAATGGCGCAACTATTGGCATATCGCGAATCGGCTCTGGCTCCCATGTTATGGCCTCCGTGCTCAAAGAACAGAGCAAATGGCCCGTAGATCCCACATTCAAGGTCCTCGGTACGTTCGAACAACTCCGCAATGGTGTGAACGACTCTTCTGCTGATATATTCATGTGGGAAAGGTTTACTTCTAAGAAGTACCTTGATTCCGGCGAGATAAAGGAAATAGGTGAAATATACACACCTTGGCCTTCGTGGGTTATCGTTGCCAGCAAATCTGTACAGGAATCTGAGTATATACCGTGCTTAGAGGCAATAGATAAGGGAATTAATTATTTTGACAACAACAAGGACGAGGCCGTCGCTTATATTGCCGAAAACCTCGACTACTCACTCGAAGACGCCACTACATGGCTCGGAACCGTCCAGTTCAACACGCCTACCGTCAAAGGCATAGACAAGGCGGTCGTCGAAAAAACAGCTAAAACCCTTCTCAATGCAGGCGTCGTCAATACTGACACTATCTCTCCCGAGAGCGTCGTTTACGCTTAACAGTCTCAGCTCATTTTCAACTCAGGTTCAGCTGTTTCTGGAACTGTTCGTTTAGCTGCTCGGTCTTCAGCGCTTTGCTGTATCTATCCTGTATCCCCGCCGCGTCGACTTCGTTAGTTTCTTCGTAATCGTCGTTATCAATCCATCCGTCGTTCTCACCGGGCTCTGACACTTCGTCCTCCTGGTCCGAGACTGTTTGCGCAGGCACACCCAGACCTAGATCAGCGCTCAGTTTTGCCATCTGCGCCTTACGCTCCTTCTCCTCCTTTTCTTCACGCTTTCGCGCTATTTCCTCGCGTTGCACCTTATACTCGGTCTCGAACTCGTCAGCTTTCTTCTGCAACGCAGCTGTGAGGTCAGACATGCCTGCGCCTGTGTGAGACGACACAGACACGAAGTCCAGTGCGGCGTAAAACTCTTCAAGAACCAGTGACATGGAACTCATCAGACTCGACATATACGCCTCAGGGTCCAATGCATTCTGAAACTTCTCGAAGTCGGTCATCCATTCGACGGCGAATTCTGAGTCTTGCAGGTCAGATTTGTTGAACACAATCAGGAACGGTAGTCGCGTCTTGTATAGGATAGAGCACGCGTACAGCATGTTCGACATGAAAGTCGCCGGAGCCGTAGTGCGCGGTGTGTCAATAACGTAAACGACAACCGTCGGATGCGCCGTTGCAAGCGCTTCTGTGACAATCGGACCTGTTGCTGACCATATGAACGCTTCGATCTGTCCCGGCGTGTCAACAATGACATATCCTTTCTTCTTCTCCACAATAGAAACAACCTGGTCAATCTTTGTAGTGAAAAGATTTAGCGACGTCATAATTGCACCGTTAGGACCGAGCCGATACTCTTCCATGACTTTCTTATAGTTCACCGAATCACGGATATCGATGTTGCACTTGTATGGTGTCGACGTCACTGCCGGATCAAGGTTGATCGTATAACATGATTCCTTCTGACGCTTACAATGCTTGTAAAATGCACGCACAAAAGACGTCTTGCCGCTGCCAGCCATACCTATAACGACGATATTCATGTCCTTCATTTTTGCGCCTAAGTCTCAAGGCGAAGGTTCCATCGTAAAGTCCAAAAGGCACTGGGAGGTATCGTTGCTGTGCCAACACTTCTTCGTATTGAACCCTAGATCCTCCTACCTGACCTATGCTCAACCCTACTTGGAAGTGTTCACACTGTCAAAAGCTCAATTTTCTGCTGAACGACTGTGACTCTTTATAGGACTTTTGTATGCGTCTAGGCTTTAGACGCTACTTCTCGAAAATGTCCTGGATCAAGCCCGAAGGCACTACTAAAGGCATCAATGTATACAATTCGTTAACGAAGTCGAAAGTTCCGTTTGTTACTAAATCGAACAAAATAACATGGTACTGTTGCGGACCTACTGTCTATGATGCAGCACATATGGGCCATGCGCGCAATTACGTTTCTACTGATATTTCAAGACGCGTTTTACGTGACTATTTTGGCTACGATATTGAGTTTGTGCAGAATGTGACTGACGTAGACGATAAAATCATCGTTCGTGCAAGACAAAACCACCTTTTTGAACATTTCTCTTCCACCACTTCCGTCACTGACGCAAAACGAACTCTGCAAAAAGCCTGGCCCGTTTACGCGGATTCTAAACTACCGGGTACCATTTTGGATACTATAGCACCTGTTTCAGCAGATACTCCGGCCTCTGAAAAGGTCCATCGGGCTGCTCTGTATGATGCAAAGACTGCTTTAGAGCTCTCAGACGCTGACAAGGATAAGTTTTACGAACTCGCACATGATGTCCTTGTTTTTTATCTCGATAAGACACAGGGATCTACCATCACAGACTCTTCAATTTTCAGAAAACTCGCCGCCTACTGGGAGAATGATTTCAATAAGGACATGGCAGCGCTCAATGTCCTTCCCCCAACGGCTGTCACTCGCGTCTCAGAGTACATGCCTGAGATCGTTACTTTCGTCGAGGAAATTGTCAAAAAGGGCTACGGTTATGAGGTCGACGGAACGGTGTATTTTGATACTGTTGCCTTTGACGCAGCTGACGGCCACACATACGTCAAGCTCCAACCGGAGAGCAAAGGCCAGCAGGCGCTTATAGAAGAAGGTGAAGGTACTCTTTCCGCCAAAGGACCAAAACGTCATCCTAATGACTTTGCGCTATGGAAAAGCTCAAAACCAGGTGAGCCCTTTTGGGATTCTCCCTGGGGCAAAGGCCGTCCAGGCTGGCACATAGAATGCTCGGCTATGGCTTCAGACATACTTGGGCCCAATATAGATATTCATTCAGGCGGCATAGATCTTGCGTTTCCACATCATGACAACGAACTCGCTCAGTCCGAAGCCTGTTTCGATTGCCCGCAATGGATTAACTATTTCTTGCACACTGGTCATCTACACATAGAAGGACAAAAGATGAGTAAAAGTCTTAAGAACTTCATCACCATTAAAGACGGTCTCAAGAAGTACTCTGCACGTCAAATCAGGCTTGTCTTTATTATGCAACAATGGAGCAAACCGCTGGACTTTAAAGAAAGCCTGCTTTCCGAAGTACGCGCTGTCGAATCTGCTTTCACGAAATTCTTCACAAACGTACAGTCGCTACTACGCGAGCGCGCTGATAAAGCTGACAGCCCTACCAGGGTGGAAAAGGACGAGCTAGAACTGTTTAAGAAACTTGACGAAGCACGTGTGGCAGTTCATGACGCTCTCTGCGACAACCTGTCTACCCCTTCAGCTATCACTGTCCTGCTGGATCTGATACAGAATGTCAACATATACCTCAAATCCGCCACCAACCCTGGTCTTTCAGCCATAACAGACATTGCTAGATATATCACGCGCATGCTTGACGTATTTGGCCTCAATTTCAATGACGATCGTATAGGCTGGACTTCGACTAGCACGGGCGACGTTGGGGCTTTTAACAAGGAAGAAGTTGTTCTCCCTTACGTGAAAGCACTCTCATCGTTCCGCGACAGCATACGCAGTATTGCAATGAATGACGGTTCCACTAAGGATATCCTAAAATTGTGTGACGAAATGCGAGACATTACTTTGCCAAAATTAGGCATTGGTTTGGACGACAGAAAAGACGCAGCAGCATTGATCAAATTCCTTTCAGAAGACGAAATTGCTGACCTTCTTAAACAACGCGAAGAAAAAGCTCGGGTGGAAGCAGAAAAGGCGCAAAAGAAAGAGGCTGCTAGGTTGAAGGCGCAAAAGCTGCTCGAAGAAAAGAAAGAGAAAGCCAAAACAAAACCGGAAGACATGTTCAAAACCGAGGAGTTCTCTCAATGGGATGACAAGGGTATTCCTACGCATAACAAAGATGGAGAGGAAATCTCGAAGTCGCAGCGTAAGAAGTTGGTTAAGCAATGGGAAATTCAATCGCAATTGCATAATGAATTCTACAACAAATCAGAGTAATAGTGCTCTGTGGAATTATGTTTTGACGAAGACGCCCGTTATCTGTATTTTAAGAAGAAAAATAAACCCATCATTGGAAATCATATACTTAAATATAGAGAGCGTAACATTATTTATATCTATAATATACTACTCCACTGCGATTCCTGCATATTCGGCATATCCCATAGCCAAGTTCATGTTTTGCAAGCATTGTGTAGCGGCACCCTTGAGCAAGTTGTCAATAGTAGCAATTACAACAACACGGTCCTGTCGAGAACTGACACCAAATCCTCCAATAACAACACCATTCTTTCCAGATATGTCACGCACTAATGGAACGTCTCCTGTGACCTGAACAAGCTTCTCACCGTCGTAACGGTCTTGATAGATGTTTCTGATGTCGCGAGATGTTAGTTTCTTCGCTAAAGGAACGTTAATAGTGTGTGTAATGCCCTGGAACCATGATGCAACGTGAGGAGTAAAAGCGATTTGTGTGTCAAGCTGGCGAGAAATTTCTCGCTCATGAATATGGTCAGTAAGCGAATAAGGAATTAAATTATCTCTGAGAACGTTAAGATCGTTCTTAGGAGAGGGTTTGGTACCGGCACCAGAGTAACCAGAAACACCAAAGACAGTAGGTTGACCGCCAACGTGTTCAATCAAGGGAGCAATAGCGAGCTGAGCAGCAGTAGCGTAGCAGCCAGGATTGGAAATACGTCTAGCGTTTTGAATTTCTGAGCGCGATTTCAATTCAGGCAGACCATAAGTCCATTCATTAGAATCATCAAAACGGTAGTCGGCGGACAAATCAATGATAGTAGACTTTCCATTAACAGAGTTAATAGCATCAACAAATGGCTTGCAAACACCATTAGGAAGTGCCATCACCCATACGTCTATCTTGTCATCCTCCTCCATTATCTTCAAGTCTTCTGCTTGAAGATTCTCGTACCAGATCTCAGCTTTAGTGTACCCCTGGAGCTTCTTTCCCTCGAGTTCCCGAGATGAAACGTTCTTCAGCTCAAAGTAAGGATGATTGTTGATGAGGTCGATAAGTGCCTGGCCAGTATAACCGCGGGCACCAATAAGAGCCACACGACTAGGCGCAGAGTTGGTTCCTTCCAATGCTGGCGGATTGGGGTTGGTGGAATAGAATCGCTTGGACTGACAAAATGCGTTCTTGGAACGAGAGAACGTAGAATATGAGCGAGTACCTTGAGGAGCTTTAACAGATTCAGACTTAGCGGCTATTTTTTCAAGATCGACCTTCTTTGAGAAATCAGAGATCAAGCTAGCAATGTCATCAGGGCTGTCAATTCCGTACCAAAACAGAATCTTACCGCTTCTGACAAAAGAACCATCCGCACGGTCAAAGTACCAGGTAGCATTGTCGTCGTTCTCGGAGACAGTCCAATAAAGAGAAGGAATATCTGAAACAATAGCGTTCCAGACATTATCTGTCACATTGTTCTGCCAACCACTCTTGGAAGCAAGGAAGCGATCAAGAACCGGGAGTTTATCGTTGACGTTCTTAACAATTGCCAGTACCTCAAGAGGCTCATCACCATAAGCCTTGAAAGAAGTTTCTTCGAGGCTACGGAGATAGGCAGCTACAGTTGACTTGTTGGCGACAATTTCAGGGTCGCGAGCAATGGCGCGACGAAGGGATTCGGTAGATTCAAAGTCCTCAATAGAGTCACGGGTGATAAGACGGTAGCCTCTTCTAATGAGTGTACCAGCACCAGAGTCAGTGAACAGTTCACGTTGAAGGTCGTGAATAGAGATAATAGCCACTGATGAGGAGCGAGGTAAGTGCATAAGAAGGTCACGAATTTCTTTAATTTTCAGTTTTGTGCCGTATTTAACCCAAGATTGTTTCATTAAAGAATCATACTCTTCGTCGAGGTTGATAACCGAAATCTTGTCGCCGGTTTCTCCGTGAATGAGACCACCTTTCTCATTGAGATAGACGATTTTAAGAGGTTCTATGACTCTTGCTAATTCGCCAGCAGCGACATCAGCATTCACATTCAGGATTTGGCCTTCGGGGCTTTCGGCAAGTGAGGTGAGGATGGGCAAATAGCCATCGTTGATAGCTGATTCTATGGGGGTTTTGTTGACTTTTGAAATTTTGCCAACCAATTGGTAGCGGTCCTTGTCGAGGTAGTCAGCGGTGAAGACGCCGCCAGTGATAGGCCTGGCGCGGACATCGAGGGCTTCGAGAGCTTCGACGAGCTTGAGGTTTTGTTCCAGAAAGACCTTCCTCACGACGTTCATTGTTTTGCCGTCAGTGACGCGAATTCCATCTATATATTCAGGAACTACGCCTTCGGCTTCTAAAATTTCATTAATTTGAGGGCCAGAACCGTGTAGAATTATAGGGAAAAGGCCAACGTGGTTGAGGAATGCCAGGGAAGAAGCGAGCTCCTTGAGGTTCTGTGTGATGATAGCACCACCTACCTTTATGACAGCGAATTGCTGACTGTTGACTGATGTGAAGTACTTGAGATACTGTTCGACTTCTCTTTTTGAGCCGATATTATTCAGCAGTTGAACTACTGTTGATCTTGTGGAATAAGGCGCAGCTGCGAATTTGATGGCTGTTCGACAGAAGCGAAGACGCCCTGCGGTCGACCTGCGAAAGAGAGACGACAGCATGAGAACGGCTGTATGTGAGATAGCGTTATATTGCGTATAAAGAGAAAACAGCAAGGATAAGTATAATCTAGTCTTTTTATACAAATTTGCACTTAAGTTTTCGGCCTCTTATGGGGAAATTGCAAGGGAAAAAAAGCTTATATCGGGTTTGTAAAAGATTAAACCTTAAAGCCTTTCTTAGGCGCTGGTGCAAGAAAAATTTAATCGATCTATGTGTATTGGCGTTAGTATTTGGAAATGATGCTACAAGTGAGCAGTCAAATTGTCGCGAGAATCAGAGATCTTGGTGGAAAATGTGTCTTCAAGAAGTATTAAGAATTGAATAGCAGATCTGGTTTATCATCAGTAGAGACAATTGACTGTTTAGTGGCATTGACTTACTTGTGGGAGGAGAATTAGACTAGGTCAATGTTAGTTATTAGTCACAAACACAATGCTCGCGTTTCAGAGTAAAAGTTGGTCCCATGCAAATTGCAGTCCTTAAGTAAGACCAGGCGTGATCTTGGACAATTGCAACTAGTAGATCGCAAATTATATCATCATAATGACAAGCAAAAGATGTTAACTTACTTGAACTGTGCTGATGCAAGGGTAAGGTAGGACAGGCAGGGCTAAGGATTGGGAGATAAACTGAAGGTTAGTACTGGTAATAAACCCTACATATTTTTGCATAGCAACAACAGTCACGTACAACGTCCCAATCGTCATCGGTCCCACATACGCACAACCATCCAATCCAAACTTAAAGGTCACTTCACCAGTACCATATTCATATACAAATCTCCGTTAAACCACAATAATGACAGAAATTACCTCACCAAACTGGAAGCTCGTTGAGGTCGGACGTGTTATCTTCATTGAGCGTGGCGCTGATGCCGGCAAACTGGCTGTAATCGTCGATATCATCGACCACAAGCGTGTGCTCATCGATGGCCCTACCACCGGTGTTTTGCGCTCCTCTCTCAACCTTCGTTACGCCATCCTCACTCCTTTCGTTGTCGAGAAGTTGCCAAGAAGCGCCGGCTCTCCCACTGTCGCCAAGTACTACAAGCTTAGCGATATAGACTCTAAGTGGGCTGCTTCTCCTATGGCTAAGAAACTCGCTTCTCGTGCTACCCGCAGCAAACTCAACGATTTCGACCGCTTCAAAGTCTCTCTTCTTAAGAAGCAGCGACGTTCTGCTGTTCAGAAGGCTATCTAAACAGTTCACATAGATCTGTTTACAGCTGTCTGACTCCTCCCTTCTTTGTCATGCATACTTCTTCATGACTTCATGCCTCCTCGTTTACGATGTAACAACAATCAAATCAAATTAAATCAACTTTTAACGCTTCCTCTCACAGTAGATGATTTGCCAGATCCTGGTTCATCCCCACCCTAATATCTCCCCAGGAGCTCTGTTCCATAATTACTAGTCCTCTTTGTGTAAGTTGCAGTGCGATCTCAAATACTTTAGCAACGTTCTCTCTTACACCCACACCTTCCATAATCTCCGCTAGCGCCACAGGCTCCGTGAACTCGTCTAACACGTTATGACTCGTTAACCTCGCGATCTCCGCTGTACGCTTAGCAAATCCAATAACTAGCGGGTACTGCTTTTGCAATTCAGCTAGCACTTGTATGCCGTCGTCCGTCTCTCGTTTCCCGTCGTCTGATCGTATAGATACGCCGCCGCCGTAGTCAGAACCAGGACTGCGAGGCGATAAGTAAGGCATGGAAAATCGCGAAGACTCCCGCGACGCTCTTAGCGTCTCTTCGCTGATATTCCACGCCGCTATTGATGACCGGTCCAACGAATCACCCCCAGCCCTGTTTCTGCCCCTTTCAATTTCGCCTAATCCACCTTCTTTTTCGTTTCCTGCGCCGTTTAGAGGTGTTGTCAGTCTTTTTAATGCGGTTTCTGTAAGACGATGCAGTACTATGTTCTTTTCATGAAATGAATTGGCAGGCGCACGCACTGCAGCGTTACTCAACAACATGCGCTCATAGCCCTTGAGCTGGTTCCTTTGCAGCTCTGGTTTAACGTCAACCTTTATGATGCGGTACGCTGGTGGCTGCCGCTGTGCGCGAACATTTGGAGATTTTGATTCAATGTGCTCAGTAGCGTCTGTTTCTATAGTTGTATCGAACGAAACATCTTCCTCGAACGGGTACTCTGCTGGACTCGAGGCTAGCGGTAGCGGCGAACGCGATCCAGACCTACCGATATCGTTAGGTATAATTATACCTGTCTCAGATACTTCAAAGTCGATTGGGTCGCTGAACGCAAGCTCATCATCGCTCAGTAGCGGTATAGCGCCTACCTGGTCGTACTCATTCTCCAGCTGCCATTGGCTGTCGAAATTGCTCCACATGCTAGACACTTCGGATCCAGAAACTTGTGAAGAAGGAGTAATTGATCTATACCGTGACTTTTGCACAAGAATATCGCCTGTCGGCACTTTGACCGGCAACATCATTGATCTCGCTCTCTTTCTTGCCCGTTCGGCTTCTTCTTCGAACGTTTTCGGCTTGAACTGGCTTGCAGCCCTTTGATCTACATACATCTGTCTATGAAGCATACCAATATCTTTGCCGAGCTTTTGAGCTCTCATGCAGTGTATTTGAACGCATGCGTACCACACCATTGCCACGACCCGCAGCTCATCTGCGTCTACAAGGTACGCACACAGGTCTTCCAGGACATACTGCTTAGTAGCTTTAGGGGTCAAACCTCGGCTGTATAGCAGCTGCAGAAGCTTTGGTAAGTCAAACATGACGATGTAATGTAGGTACAGAAATAACTAGTCAAACTAATTAATATCCTAGATAGAATACAGTTGTAACTGTATATCTGCATTCAGTTTGACTCTAGCCAATCACAGCATGTGATTGTTCTGCACCCCTTTGGGAACGTTTGTTTACTTTTCTGTCATTCGATATACTTGTACCTTTGATTGACGTACTTAGCTTACAGTGTACTTGCTATGGCATATAATCATGGAGATATAGGAAATCTGGCATCGCAGCTACATGCCATGCGAATGGGCCAAGATACTGACGATATCACTACTGCGATATCTGACAACAAAGAGAACGGCACAGCTGTACAACATAACTCTAGACGTTTCACCGTAGAGGAGATGGCCAAGTTGCAAGACCCTAAAGTAAACAGAATCGCGAGCGTTACTCAATTGTTTTTTCTGGACTATTATTTTGATTTCATGACATATGTCGGCAAACGGCAGAAGCGCATTAAAGACATCAAGAGTAAACTCGAAGGAATGAACGAGCTGGAACAACAAATACAATGGCGATCATACGCCGGCAAGGAACGTGCTCTGTTGCGCAAGCGTCGTATAAGACTGAAATTTGGCGACTTCCAAGTTCTGACGCAAGTTGGCCAGGGCGGCTATGGACAAGTGTACTTAGCCAGGAAGAGCGACACTAAGGAGGTGTGCGCTCTGAAGGTCATGAACAAGAGACTATTGCACAAGCTAGACGAAATTAACCATGTGCTTACCGAACGAGATGTCTTAACGCAGAGCAACTCTCCTTGGCTGGTCAATCTCTTGTATGCATTTCAAGACCCCTCTAGTATATACCTCGCTATGGAGTACGTACCTGGTGGTGATTTCCGCACCTTGCTGAATAACACAGGCATTCTACACCCGCAACACGCTCGCTTTTACATTTCAGAGATGTTCATGGCCGTAGAGGCTCTGCATAGTCTTGGATATATTCATCGCGACTTGAAGCCGGAGAACTTCCTTATCGATGCTGGCGGACACATTAAGCTTACAGATTTTGGATTGTCTGCCGGAAAACTTAGCTCTGAGCGGGTAGAAAGTATGCGCTGCAAGCTGGATGCGGTTAAGGATATCGATCAGTACACGTCATACAGGTCTAACCAGGCTACTCGTCAAAGCATTTACCGTTCGTTACGGAAGAATGAAGGCATGCGCCTTGCCAACTCTATTGTGGGATCGCCAGATTACATGGCACTTGAGGTGCTTGAAGGCAAGAAATATGACTTCACAATTGATTACTGGTCCTTGGGGTGCATGTTGTTTGAGGGAGTGGCTGGGTACCCGCCTTTCTCTGGCGCGTCTGTCAACGAGACGTATGCCAACTTGCGAAGATGGCGACACGTCTTGCGTCCGCCAGTCTCGCAGTCAGGACAGTGCTGTATGTCTGCGCGGACTTGGGAACTTATTACACATTTAATTGCTTACCCCCATGAGCGGCCGCGTTCGTTCAAGGAGATCCAGAAATTCAGCTACTTTTCTGAAGTTGACTGGAGCAAGCTCCGTGAGACCAACCCACCGTTTGTTCCCCAATTAGACTCAGACACAGATGCAGGATACTTTGACGACTTCTCTAATGAAGCTGATATGGCGAAGTACAAGGAAGTTCAGCAAAAGCAGCAGCAAGTTGAAAAGCTCGCAGACAAGGCTGAGCCAATAGGGCGAACGGCGTTCGTTGGATTTACGTTCCGCCGTCACAAGACCCCACTGCTGGACAGAGATGAGAAGAACGAAACCACAGAGAAAGACACGTTTTCTACGTTCTTTTGAGAGAAATTGACGTACATAAACGATTAAGGAATTTTATATTATTAATAAAGTGAAAATAATATGGAATTGCCTCGGATAAAGAAGCAGTTACGGGATCGACCCTTGTATTTTTAGAGTTTTTGGGTGGGCTTAGAGCATATTTGGGAGGATTTAAATAGCACGGGCCATCTTTTTCCTTTGCTTAACATTGCATTTGACAAGACATTTTGCCTCTTTGGAAAGAAGCGCTTATAAGACCGTAAAGTGCTTAATTTTTAACGCAAGTGGTTGTTTATTGTTTAAGTGAAACTAATAAAACCCCGAGAAAATGGCATCAGCTCAACCGTACGACCCGTATATCCCTGAAGAAAATGAGGAGGCCGGCAACAACAAGACTGCTGCTATTCAGGCACAGATTGACGACACAGTTGGCATAATGCGGGATAACATAAACCGAGTGGCCGAGAGAGGCGAAAGGCTGGACTCCTTACAAGACAAAACGGATAATTTAGCGGTTTCTGCGCAAGGGTTTCGCCGTGGTGCTAACAAAGTGCGTAAACAAATGTGGTGGAAAGACATGAAAATGAGGATGTGTCTAATTGGCGGAATCATTATCTTAATTGTCGTTATTGTTGTTCCTATTGTTGTTCATTTTACGTGAAGGATGTAATGTTATTATGTTTATATACGTTTTTAATTTGAAAGCGGCTGGCGATCTACGATGTTTGTAGTTGGAGGACAGGGTAGTGTATTCATTTTTTTTGGGGCACTTACTTGGTAAGCTCGATGATCTTCTCCATGGACAAGGACTTGGGGCGCTCAATAGGCAAACCGAGGACACGGTCCCAGATGAGCTGAGGAAGCGGTCCGAGCGAGCGAGAGACACCGAAGGTAACAGTGTAGTAGAGAGTCTCGGTCATTCCGTAGTGGTGGAAGAGCACACCGGAGGAGGAGTCAACGTTCGGGTGCGGGTTAGCGGTCTTTCCATGCTTGGTGAGGACGCCGGGGGCGATGGTGGAGTTCTGCTTGACGAGCTTGAAGACCGGATCGTTGAGGATAGCCGGGTGCTGGTCGGCGAAGCCCATTAGAGCCTCGAAACGGGGATCGGGTTTGCGAAGAACAGCGTGACCGTAGCCGGGGATGACACGGCCGGAGTTCAAAGTATCCCAGAGGAACTCTTCGACTTTGGCGTCCGAGGGGTCGTTGCCGACCTTGCTTTGCATATCGAGGATGAAGCGCAGAACTTCCTGGGCAGCGAGACCGTGGAGCGGACCGGCGAGACCCTGAAGACCGGCAGAGTAGGAGAGGTACGGGTCAGACAAGGCTGAGCCGACCAAGTGGGTAGTGTGAGCAGACACGTTGCCGCCCTCGTGGTCGCCGTGGAGGGCGAAGTACAAGCGAAGGAGATCGACAAAACCGGACTCGTTCTCCTTGCCGACCATGCGGGCGTAGTTGAACGACCAATCGCGGTTGAGGTCGATGTCCTGTTTGACGGGACCGCCGCCCTGGTAGGTATTAATGTAGATCTTAGCTGCGATCTTGGGAAGCTTAGCAATGAGATCGATACAGTCGTCGAAAGTAGGCTCCCAGTATTCGGCCTTAGGGATACCGCGCTCGTATGCCTTGGCGAACTTTGAGTCGTGATTAAGGGCAGAGACGGCGATAGCGAATTGAGTCATAGGGTGGAGCGTCTTAGGGAGCGAGTCGAGCAGTTTCTCGACGAATTCGGGCAGCTGACCCTTCTGGGCGAGTTCCGCAGAGAGTTCACGGACTTGCTGCTCAGAGGGAACCTTGCCGGTAAGAAGGAGCCAGAGCATAGATTCGGGGAGCATCTCGCCGCCTTCAGGGGCCTTAGGGAGCATACCTTGACAGTCCTTGATGGAGTAGCCGTGGAAGCGGATACCCTCGTTGGGGTCTAAGACGGAGCCTTCCCAGAGCATAGCCTTGAGTCCGCGCATACCACCGATAAGGTTGGCGACGGTGTATTCGCCGAGGCTCTTTGAGGCGTATTCCTTCTTAATCTTCTGGAAGAGTTCGCGCTTTTCGGGAATGACTTCACGGAGGGCGGATTTTAAGTCATTGGACGCATAGCGAACACCTCTAGCAACGTGAGATTGACGGATAATGGGTCTGTACATGGTGAGCGGGGTCGATAATGGCTAGCGAACTGATCGGCGTTTATAGTAAGTGTGACTGGAACTAATTGTTTGTCAAAAACAACAAGTTTCGTATCTCCTGGTCTTCGCGAAGGAATAGCAGAAAGTTTCAAGAAGAAATAAAAGAGGAGCGCAATTTAGAGTATCGTGTATATATATGTTCGGTTATTATATGTCCTCGAGGCTAAGTAAATCTGGGGTAGGTTCGGCTACTATATCGGTCTCGGCACTATTGGTCGGACTTTCAACGGCAGGGTAAGCTTGGTAGTGGTGTCACTACTGTATCACCGGCAAATGAACGCCGGACCTTTATTGCTTGAAAACCATGCAGCCGGTATCGGATTGTGTATATTAGCGGACAGTAATTGCTGGGCTGTCGCTGTGCGGCTCGCTAAGGCTTGTTTCGCTGGTCGATCGCTGGACCTGCCGCTCGATCGGCTAACACTGTCCCCCCAATGCGGCGTTCCTAATGGCCGCAAGCTGCAGGAGAAATTTACTATAGCAGTTTTGTTTGGCGTAAAAAAACGACTAAAGAATAGACTATTAGAGTTTCTTTCTATCTCACTTTTCCAGCCGTTAGCACAGAGGGACAAGGGGAGGGCAGGTGGGGTGTAACAGTTCTAAAAAATGTCGTCTAAAATGTGTAAATGCCGGACATCAGTCTGTGTCGTTGTCTGTCACATTCTTTGTATCAGCACGCACATGTATACATGCTCAATTAGATTTCCTAATGAATAATTTGTGACAGTAATTCAGCTATTTGCGGCTCATTAAGGTACTTACAGGCTCGATGATGGCCGTTTTGCTTCATTTTTTTTTACAAAATTAGAGTTCACACCATAATGTCAGCTTTGGGCTATTTTTCGCCTCGACAAAGAAAATTTGAATTTTCTCCTCAAGGAATTAGTACAGGGTAACTGCCTACTACGGTAATTATATATCTAATAAAAAAAATTAGCACACTGTACGTAATAACTAGTATATATATATATATACATATATATATTTAATCAAAATCTGCGCATTGTGTGAATTTGCTAGACTTTTTCTGATCTCTTTCTCGCTGCGGTACCCGTTGTCGGCATCAACTATCGTTTCGCTTCCACTCAATTGGACCAGCTCTCATCGTGACCTTTTTTCCCCCAGCAAGTTACCCTGCCTGTAGAACTGCTATCGCAACAATCATATTTTTATCTACCCATTATCTAATCTTGCGCTAAAACTAGACATGTGCGGCATCGCTGGCATTCTGTATGCTGATCCGAACGGGACCGTCGCCCCAGAGCTGCTAGACAGTCTCCTCTACCTGCAGCACCGCGGACAGGATGCAGCGGGTATGGTCACTTGTGGCCCACGCGGTAGGCTGTACCAGTGCAAAGGCAGCGGTATGGCCCGCGATGTTTTCACGCCTTCCCGTGTCTCTGGTCTCAGCGGCAGCATGGGCATCGGCCATCTGCGCTATCCGACTGCTGGATCATCCGCGAACTCAGAGGCACAGCCCTTCTATGTCAACTCCCCCTACGGCATCGTTCTCGCACACAACGGCAATCTCATCAACTCCCTCGATCTTATACGCTACCTTGACCAGGAAGTCCACCGCCACATCAACACCGACTCCGACTCTGAGCTGCTTGTCAACGTCCTTGCTGCCGAAATGGATAAATACAACAAATACAGAATCAATGCCGAGGATGTCCTCAACGCACTCGCGGGCGTCTTCGAGAAGTGCGTCGGTGGCTACGCATGCGCCGGCATGATCGCTGGATACGGCATTATCGGTTTCCGCGATCCACACGGCGTCCGTCCCATTGTGCTCGGCGAACGCGCTTACCCGGATGGCACCAAGGACTATATGTTCGCCTCGGAGTCCGTCGTACTGCAGGCGCTCGGCTTCACCAACTGGTACGATCTCAAACCTGGCGAGGCCGTCGTGATTCCGAAGGCTGATATGAAACCCATTTCACGACAGGTCGCCACTCCAAAGTCTTACAGCCCAGACATTTTTGAGTACGTCTATTTTGCGCGGCCTGATTCCGTCATGGACGGAATCTCCGTCTACAGAAGCCGTCTTGCTATGGGTGATAAGCTGGCCACAAACATCGTCGAGAAGTTCGGCGGACTTGAAAACCTCAGAAAGGAAGTCGACGTTGTCATTCCTGTTCCCGACACCTCACGGCACGCTGCGCTACATCTCGCCGTTCGTACAGGACTCAACTATCGCGAGGCCTTTGTAAAGAACAGATACGTCGGCCGCACTTTTATTATGCCTAACCAGAAGGAACGTCAATCCAGCGTGCGCAGGAAACTGAACGCCATGGAGGCCGAATTCCGTGGTCGTAATGTCCTCATCGTCGACGACTCTATTGTTCGCGGCACCACATCCAAGGAGATCGTGCACATGGCTCGCGAGGCTGGCGCGAAACGCGTCTACTTCGCATCAGCCGCACCGCCTATTCGCTACAACCACATATACGGTATTGATCTTGCCAACACGCGAGAGTTGGTCGGCTACAACAAGACAGAGGAGGAGATCTCCAACGCTATACACGCCGATCGGGTGTTCTACCAAACCCTCGACGACCTGATCGACGCCTGTCTGAGCTCGATTGACCCCTCAAGTAAGGCCGCGCAGAGTATGATTGACTCAGCGAGTAACGGCAACAACCTGGGCAAGATGGACTTCGAAGTGGGCGTGTTTAACGGCAACTACGTTACAGGCGTAGAGCAGGACTACCTGGACCATCTCGAGCAGCTGCGTGCAGATAATGCCGCAATCAAGGCTCGATCCAATGCTCTTATTGCATCAGCCACTCCTATGGCTAACGGTCATGACCGCGTCAGCAGCCCTAGCACTTCACCTGAACGATACAAGCGATCGTCTGCCGCCTACGGAGATGCGAAGGCTGCGACCGATATCGGATTGTACAACCAGGCAGACTATTGATCTGCACACACGTTCACGGTAACTGTTATGACCAAAAAGAGCATGCAACTCAACTCAAGATAAAATCACACGACAAATAATGTTAGTAAACGAGACGCTATAGATTCTGTTATTTTAAAATAAGGTTTCTGCCAGGTCAACTGCTCCTCCTCTTCGACTGCCACTTCTATATGGGGTTTGTCTCTGCAGGAGCGCCTGACCTTTTTGGGTCAAGGGATCAGCGCGAAAAGTATGCAGGGATAGTGGAGCGTGAGTCAAGACGGCGTAGACGCAGGTCGTCTGTATCGTTCAATCGACCCACAACTGATCCACCGATCCGCAATACTCATCTACGATCCCCCGCCACTTTGCTGTCGCTGCCTGCAGAGTTACTTGAGAAAATATTCTGGTATTCGACCTCGCCGGCACTTCCTGTTACATGCAAAAGACTATGTAATTTGCTAGTTCCTACGCCGCGGCTGATAACCGGCTTTTTATACGATATCATGGAACCGATCAACGACGGCCACCATGAAACCTGTGTACCTAGCATATGCGAACGACTCACTCTCGCTCTCAGGTATCGGTTTATCGAGACAATGGACGTTAAAGATATAAGAAATATCCTCATATACGTGGATAATCACCTGTCAGACGTGGAAGAACTCCTCCGCATGTTTCTTGTCCCTCTACCAAATGCGACTTACGCGGAGACTCACGCACAGCTGCCGAACAGATGGATAACACGTCCTATCTCTGTAAACACCGCAAAATTTATTATAGATCTTGGCTGTATACTGCCTGTTGACTTCATCACAAACCTTGACCGGTGTCTATATACAGCACTTTCGGCTATCCCTCTAAACGTGCCTGCTTTCCCGATCGAGGCCTTCTCTGCAGACACAGACATTAACGCCTTTCTCAAAAGCTTCGAAATCACACAACAAAACTATCCGAACGAATACTCTGCTGTGCCAGAATACAATCTTTTTTGGTTCTGGCTCGCACGCGCTTATGCAAGCGTCGTCTTCCCGCTAGAGCCAGAAGCAGAAATACCGACAGTGTCAGTTTCGCGAACTGTCTTCTACCTCCTCAAACGCCACCAAGAGGCCTTTGCGACGTTCCTGATCCACACACTCAAGACTTTCGGACTCACATTGTTCTTCAAAGATCTCTACAAGTACATTGAATGGAACGATATCGTGGAACCAGATAATCCAACAGTACCACTAGTCTCTGCGATACCATATATTCTTTCACACGAAGATCTACGTCCTAGTTCGCTCGAAGAGGTGCGACAACTCCAGAGTCTGTCTGACTCGGCCCAAATAGATAAATTAATCTTATAAACATTAGCGTTAAAATAAAACATGTGACAGTTAGTCCTCAAAATTGGTCACCTAATTAACAGATCAGAATGGAGATATAGCACTGCTTTCGACACTTCCAACACGACCCCTTTGGATCTTGCGTTCGGCGTTCTTTACCAGCTTTTCACGTTCTTCAATTTCTTGTTTCTTTGCCGTTTGCATTTGTTGTATCGCCACCATGGGATTGTAGCGGCTGCTGGCACGTATCCGTTTACCGTAAATGAAGAAGAAAATAGGTACAGGTGCAAGAATGGCGGCAAAACTGCCAATAATCGTGCCGACCCATTTGACGTTCAAGTTGTTGAACATGGGCACGCCAAACACAGGGAACGCCGCAGCAAATCCTGATCTCATGAAGGTGTTTCCGGCCAACGCAGAGGCAGCGAAAATCAAATAGGCATCAATAATATAGTTAATAGAAGGCAAGAACAGCAACATCAGTCCCATACCTGAAAACAATCCAGAAATCGTAGGCACTATCCAGTGAACCTTTTCGGGGAAAGCACCGGTCCAGCATAACCAGAAAATACCAATGGGGAACACAAATCCGCCAAGGATCATTGGTGGCAGTCGCGCTTCGGGGACGGGCAAACCATTGCTGTGCTTAAGCTGCTTGTGGTAGTATCTTTCACCATAAGCACATACGCAGCCACCGATGAGTTCACCAATGATCAGCGCAATATATGGCAGAGCGTTCTTACCGCTGGACCATCCGTAACCTAGTCCGAAAACAACAGGGATAGTTTCTAAGAATAAATAGAGGATACCGTAAACGAATGCAGTGTATATGGTCAGCAGTAACAGGATTGGCTCAGTAAACAGCATGCTGAGAGGTCTGGTGAGGGTTCTGGAGACAAGAGACTGGAAGTCGAAGCTGACGAGATCGATAGGAGCATGGATAGCCCAGTTTCCAGTACGGAGGCGCAGATTTGCTGCCTTTCGCGATAAGATAATAGGAGCGTAGCTTTCACGGACCAGGAATATCATCTGAACCATTGCAGCAGAGCCAATTATGCCAGTGATGTAACATGTCCATCGCCAGCCCAGACTTTCGTTGGCTACAATGTAGCCACCTACAATAGGAGCGAGCATTGGACCTATGAACACTGCAGCGGCAAACACAATCGTGGAGTATCCACGCTGGTGATTGTTGAACACGTCAGAGAAGGCAGCACCGACTACAGCGATGGGGCAAGCGCCGAAGAAGCCAGCGAAGAAGCGGCAGATCATGAGTGTCTGCAGATCCTTTGCAGTTGCAGCGCCAAAGATGAAGCAGTTAAAAGTCAATGCGCAAAATACGAGGGGCAGTTTTCGGCCATACAGTTCTGAAAGCGGAGCCCAGATGACGGGGCCTGTAGCAAAACCGACAACATAAAGGGCGACTGTGAGGACGGCGACAACTCTGCCGACATGGAACTCTTCTGCGATTTGCTCTGCACCTGAGGCAATAATACCAGAGCCGAATGCGATAACGAATGTAAAGAAACCCATAGAAATGCAGGACAATGCCTTATGAGATAACGGCCAGTTGTGCGGGTGCATCGGATCGTGCGGGCCTGTGAAGTCAACTTCGTATTCGATAGGATCGCCTACAAATGGCGGGTAGCTTTTCTTTGCGCCAAATCCGGGCAGGACGCTTTCGTTAGACTGGACTGAACCAGACATTGACATGGTTCTATATATGGATGCCTGTCGGCTGCTTATCTGGCGCAATTCTTCGATTTCTTCTTCTTCTTCCTCGTCATGGGCTTCGAGGTCCTGTGATTGCGAGTCGAACGCCTCTACTTCTTCTGAGCGCCGATCGAAGGCGGTAGATTCGGACGACTCTTGTTCGATGGCGGGCGCCATATGGGCTAGTGGATCCATTGGACAGTGGTTGTTGTTATTGATGATACGAAAGTGGGGGTGAGATGAGTGGATCAGAAAAGAATTGATAATAGGTCGAGCGTAGAAGCAAGACTAATCGATAAGCGTAGAAATACACGAGCGCGGGTTCGCAGTTGAATTACGCAAGCGGGAGTTAGATAGATTTTTAACAATGCGGACACATCAAAGATGAAGGCCTTATATATATGACTAAGGCGTAGCCGAGGAACAGGGTGCGGAATAAGAAAACGAGAGAAAAAAGTATATTCTTAAAAATGCCAATAAGGTTTAAGTTTGCCCGTTATCCGAATGACTCTCGATGACTTTTGATCAAGATCCCCCTCAGATCAGGTCTTGGCAGACGTCGACATGGCGACACACCTTTAACGGTCGATCGACGCGCTGTGCACTCGTTCAATGTGTTTTATTTGACTTGCAGCATATTCTTTGTGGGGTGCTCTGATGCGTCGGATGAATGGAATTAGCTTGATCCAGTATAAGATTTAACGGTTGCTACAATGCACGGCACTTCGAGTCCAGCGCCACAAAAACAGTACGATCCTCGCAGACGCTCCACTATACGCCAATACTTCGTCTAACGAATGCAACAACATGATACGATGTAGTATCGACTAATATTTGCACGTTATTTTGCTATGGTGCTTATTGTTGTTGGGCGTATATGAACCTTGCTTGCGGAGACCGCGGTCGATGGGGCGCATAAAACTACAAACTCTATTTAGGGTCATCGCGATTTAAAGATAGTTAGAATTATTATTAGTAAGTTAGTCATAGGTTTGAACGGCTAACCATTCAGGTCGCCGAGTTGATGCAGTGCATCTATTCTTTAGAGGCTTTGAGTGCGGCTTTACGCTGAGCCTTAGCCTCTGCTTTAGCCTCTTTTTTTGCGCGAATCACTCCACCGTACCGCTTGAACACAAACGGAATAGCAACCATCGCCAGCGAGATGAAAGCAAGCAGCCATGATGCCCATTGCAGTCCTAAACGGTGGTACATTTGTGTTGTGAATAGCGGGAAAGCAGCACCACCTGCAGAACGCATAAATACTTTAGCAGCTAGAGCAGTAGCCGCGATCTCAGAGAACGAATCGATAATGTAGTTGTTAATAGACTCATAAATCAGCACCATACCAAATCCAAATGCAAGTCCCGATGATGCAGGGCCAACCCATATAATGTGCTTATACGACGTGGCACCCAAAATAAACAAAGCTATGGGAATAAACGGCGCGCCAATCATCGCACCAAGCAGTCGGTCTTCAGGAAGCGGTGCTCTGGCACGGCAAATTCGTTTGTACTTGATTTCAAGGTACGGCGTAAACGTAAGAGCAAGACCAGCACCAATGAGAATTGGTATGAACATAAGTCCAATAATAGCATCGTTGTATCCGTAAAGATCGTAGAAAATCACAGGGTATGCAAAGAAGAATGCATATAAGAGTGAGTAGATTAACACGACATACAAATTCATCAGATCAAGAACAGGTTCAGTAGCCATAAGCTTGAACGGCCTCAGGAGTACTTTCTTCATAACTTCACCTAGAGATTCCTTAAGCACTTCCTGTTCTGTGATAATCAACGGGTTTCCAGTCTCCTTTCTTAGCTTGGCCGCGCGGTTCTTTAAGATAGTAGGTGCGTATGTTTCAGGCACCATGCAGATTAGAATTCCGATCACACCGGCAAAAGCCATGTTAATCCAGAAAACTAAGTCCAGTCTTTTAGCGTATATAGCAACAAAACCATTGACTAGCGGTCCAATAACGGGCCCGCCATATGGAGCGGCCGCAAAGAACGCAATAGCCATACCCCGTTGCTCAATGTCCCATATATCGGCTAGCGATCCGCCTGCGACTACTAGACCTGATGAGGAAAAGACACCGCACAGGAATCGGCACACAAGAAGACCACCAATGTTGGGCGAGAGTGCGCAAGGGATGTTGAAAATTACATACAGAGAAAACGAGACCCAGTAGACCGGTCTTCGGCCGTACTGCTCTGAAGCGGGCGACCACAGTAGAGGGCCCACCATAAATCCAAGCACCATTATGGAACACGTTAGAATGGCTACTTCTAAAGAGACATTATACTTCTCTTCAATGAGTGGAAGAGCTCCAGTGACACAGGACGATCCGTACGCAACCGCGACAACGACAAAGGCAATTAGACCAGTTAGATAACATTTGTAGTAAAAGTTCCAATGCTTAGGATTTTCTTTGTCCCCAATTGTGAAAGTTACAAATTCGTAGTTTGGCTCGCCAGCCTCTTCTTCTTTCGACAACTGGCTGCGTACGGACTGGAAGTCCCCCGCTCCTGTTACACGGCGTCTGATGCTGCGGATAGTCTCCGCAGGGACGAGACCCAGACTGGTCTCTGTGTTGTATTCCTCAGGGAACTCGGCATCTTGTACCCGCGTGACAAGGTCAGGAAAACTCTCAACGGGGGCCCTGTCAATGTATGTATTTGTCCTTGTTTGTTCACGCGTAAGTGCATGTGTGAGTTGTGCGGTCAATTCGTGTATACTCTCAACATCATTGATCGGTTCGTCAAAACTGATGCTGTTTTGAGTTCCGTCATGAGACAGATCCAATGGATTCTCTTCGTCGTGATGTGAACTCATATTATTGTATTTAATATTAGACAGCAGTGGCTTTACAGACTGCTGTACTGATACAGATTGACTAGTTTAATAGACTGAAGAACCAAATCATTCTTTGCTTCCCTTGGCAGATATATATACCTATGTGATCACGGCAGCCTGAACGTCAACTTTCCCAATTGGGCAATCTCGGTGAATTGATCTCGGATAATACGGAACAATAATGACAAAAAAGGAAACTGCGGCTACTAAAATGAACCTTATTATACTTGAACCGCTCCTTGCCCTGCTTTGTCGCATGGGGTTAGGGCCGCGACAACCTGTTGCAGCCTTTTATTACCTATAAAATTAGCTACCTCATCTCTGACTCACACAATCGGTAAATCAATACTGTAATTTCTACCGCGGTAGCCTCTCTACGCTCGTTAAGCCTATCTGCAGGTGTTGCCATCCCGTAGAGTATCAGCGTGTGATCTTCGCCTGATCGAGTAACGCAAATGCTTAACTATTAGGCTTTCCCACCTCTGGCAAGCATTCGCATGTTCCATATTAATATACCACATATAAGGCGTGAATACCAACCCAAAGAAATACAAAAAAATAGAGGGATCAAAACGCAAACAAAAAACTCTTATCTGAAAATATCGACAAGGCAACGCGCAATTGACGCGATACAATTAGAGCGTGCTGATCAGCGTATCGTAGTCGAAAAATGTGTCTACTTTCAACCCATCGCTTTCCGTTGCGTTCGTATCAACATGGGCCCCCACCACCATCTCTCGCGGCGTAATGACTTCACTCATATCGCTCCCAGTAGATATGCTGTCTATCAGATTGCCCCATCCCTCGTGTTGTTTTAATGCAAACATCGAAATATCTCTGTTCACTTCTGTAGCGTCCGTTCCAACCGGTCCTGTGAGCGCGTCGTCGCAGCTATCAAAAGCAGCCCAGGAAATAGACCGAATTTCTGACGGTGGTATACCGCCATTCCATATATTAGTCTCGTCAAATCCGTCAGGGAGGCCACCGTTCCTGCTTTCTCCAGTCCTATCCATGATATCCTCTGACGAAAGAGCTTTCGAAGTCATAGGTGTAACTCCACTGGCCTTAGGCGTTCCAAGCGACCCGATAATCTTACCCGGGGTCCCTGAATTCGCACCAATGTTAGGTCCGGTACTAGCAGCATTATTATTAGGTGGAGATACCGCAGTTCCAGGTGCAATTATGCTGAACGAACGTGGTTTTGCAATCAACGAAAGCTCTTCGTCATGCTCAGCATCAACACCAAAGGCTCCAGCAACTGTTAGCAGCGAATATCCCACTGGATCGCTCTTAGCAAACTCATTTCTCGCTTTCACCACATTGTCTCTTTCAGCTTCTGCATCTTCACCTACATTATCATGAACAGAATCCACATTATCCTCATAATTCATCCCTTTGTTTGATGGAGTCGTAGCAGAGTTGTTCTTCATGGCTTTAGTAACAGTGGCTTTCTTAATTTCGGAAGTCTTACGCTTCTTAGGCGCGGCCTTTCGTACAGCTGCTCTAACAGATGCGTTACTAGTAGGTCCAGTTGCTGCTATGTTGTTATTTTGAGGTCCATCTTCCAGTGTAGGAAATGAGTTCATTGGGATTCTTGAGACTCGACCTTCGGTAGGGATATTGCCATCCAGTGCAGCTGGACTATTCTGCATAGCCAACTGATTGCCCTGGTTCCACAGTGAACCTTGCATAGTATTATTGCCTCCTAACGATATTCTGTCGTTAATCGGCGTGCTGTCACTAACGAAAGATTGCTGCCCAGGATTGTTCAGCGGAGTACCTTGAAGCGGGTTAAATTGTGCACTCGATTTGCCAATCTGATCAAGTGAGCCAGATGCTAACAAAGGATTTTGCAGCGATCCCATCTTCAAGCCTTGACCAGCTGCCGCAGTGTTTGGCCTGACATTGTTTGCCACGCTAGCCGCATTACCAATAGCAGCACCATTGGCAGGTACAGACTGGGCTTTCGCGTTTGTTCGCGCAGAAACTTGCGCTTGTATAAATTTCATGCAATTGTCGATGTCAGAAAACATTTGACTTAGCATTGTAGGGTTAACCAAGTAAATATTCCGGGACAGGGCCATCTGCTGCTGCCGCAGAACCATCTTAATAGTAATTAAACGCTTAGTGACCTTTTCGTCTTTTGTAATCAAATAGAAGTATTCAATTACCTTATCTAAGCTTGCCTGCCTAGCCATGTTATTCATAGTTTGAGATTGGACTGCCAGTTTCTGAGCATCGTTGAGGTCCTGTATCGGTGTAAGTTTTAAGGGATCATTTCGCACCTCATTAAATAGCTGTTCGAGACGTTTATAATCCTGCATTCGTTCTTCCTGTGTCTGAGAAATAGAGTTAGAATTCGAGGCAGAAGCAATATTAAGGTCATTAGATTGTTGCTGTTGCTGTTGTTGCTGTTGTTGCTGTTGTTGTTGTTGCTGTTGTTGTTGCTGTTGTTGCTGTTGTTGCTGTTGTTGCTGCTGTTGTTGCTGTTGTTGCTGTTGTTGCTGTTGTTGCTGTTGCTGCTGTTGTTGCTGCTGTTGCTGCTGCTGTTGTTGCTGCTGCTGTTGTTGCTGTTGCTGCTGTTGCTGCTGTCGTAATTTCTGTTGTTGAAGTGTACGCAAATTGGCAGCTTGTGAATTAGGCGTGAAATTTGCGCTCTGCGACAGATCAGAATAATGATTATCATTCGATTGAGAATTCGTCTTGATATTTAAGCCAAGAACTTGCTGACCCTGTTGCATTTGCTGGACGTTCGGGTTCTGTTGACCTTGTTGTGCCTGAAGAATTTGTTGGCCTGGACCAGGTGCATAGTTCTGAGCAGCGCCCAGCTGATTTGCATTGCGGTTAGCAAGAGTAGTCTGGTAATGTTTTGCTAGCAGCTGGAAGTGCCTTCTATAAAGTTCTCGCGCTTTTCCTTCTATATCTTTACCGACAGCAGCTCCAGACTTCAAATAGGGTGTTACCTGGGCCCAAGTCTTGACGCTGGGCGGTAATCCTGGTATTATTTGCAACAATTGTGCAGGAACAGTAGAATTCTTTAGTTGATTATGGATAAACTCAGAAGAGAGCTGTTGGCCGGCAGAAACTTGTGGTGATCCAACAGATGTTGCAGACTGGAATGCGGACTGATCTGGCACAGGTTGTCCCTGTGGATTGGGGCGAGCAGCTGATGTTCCAGCAGCGGCATTCTGCAGTGGGTTTTGCTGTGCCTGAAAGTTTTGTGGCATAATGTTATACCGCTGCTGCGGCATCTGTTTTGGAATGTTATTAGTCGAGGCAGTCGCGGAGTTTAGAAACAAGTCAGAATTAGTCGGTTGAGACTGAGGCATCATGCCTTGGAAATTGAGTTGTGGGTCATTAGGCAGAGACTGCACGGTTCTGCGCGGTGTCTCGTCAATTTCAATAGGGTCATTGAAGTTAGAAGGTTGTTGCTGAGAAAGAGAGAAATCCTGCGTAGAGAATTGCGGTTGTTGTAGTCTGGGCGTGGCACTTGCCGAAGTGTTTGAAGGAGCGGGGGCGGCGCCCACAACTAGATTGTTTTGAGAACCTTGCATGGCCATAGGCGGCTTAGCAAAATTCGCCGCATTCTGGTTACCCATTCCAAACATCTGTTGCTGGAAGTTCGGGTTAATAGTCTGCGAGTCAGGCTGTTGGCGATTTTGCTGCTGCTGTTGCTGTTGTTGTTGTTGCTGTTGCTGTTGCTGTTGTTGCTGTTGCTGTTGTTGCTGTTGCTGTTGTTGCTGCGCATATTGCTGCTGGTATCGGCTCATCTTCTTGAGCCGATCGGTCGCCTGCGCCATGTACTCTACTCTAGACTTGGAGTTGGTGTATATGAGGTTTTCCATTTGTTGCGCGCGATTTTGAATCTGGGCATTTGGCTGATCGGGCAGCATGCTCTTCATAGTACGCATGAACATGAAGATGACGCGGCGGCGTTCATCGTTCGAGAGGCTACTCTGCCAGGCGTCTGGAGCATTCTGCGCAGAATCCATGGCTCGGTGAAAGGAATCGGAAGATGAATTGTCCGAGACCGTAGCGTTTGAGAGGTGGGCTCAGGTGGAACGGTTGCGAGCTGGAAAGGTTAAGTTTGCAAGGGTTAGGTTTCTGGTGGGTTTAGATTGCAGATCTGGCGGCGACGCAGCAGGAGTTCGTGCGGATAACTGCGGAACAAGCCAGTGGCTGAATATCGATGAATATAGACAGAACTGCAGGTGCTATCTAAGGTAAAGAAGGTCAGGTCCTACGGCGTTTGGGGAGAAAGGGTGGGAAAGTTAGGGTCACGGTAATTGCGAAAGGGCAAGTTTAAGGCATTATCACTTGGAAGGGTAATTGGCTGTTGTGCGAACCTTATTGTCTGATCATGTTTTATGGTTGGATAGTGACTGGCGTTAACATTGCGCTAACTTTAAAGAACAGCCTATATGTGACTCGATAAGGATAGATAACTGCGCTTTCCCGCGACCATGAGTATAGAAAGCGGCAATATATGTTGCAAACTATAGTGCCGCATTTTGCTGCGATTAGTTCGCTTGCAGTTTGCAGCTTGCATTGACCGACAACGGACGCATAATGCCACCGAACGTCTATTCTGTTGTGAACCTTAACGGGTGTGCAATGACGGGGGTAATCCCGCACAGCGGATGTCATAGAGCAATCAGATGGTGATATAAAAAGCAGCTGCAGTAGTAGTACTCATTCAGGGCGCAAATCAATGACAAAAAGGAGACCGTTCAAGGTGTTTTGCGGGCTTTGTCTTTTTTCTGCGTCAATATGAGACTGCGATCAACGTATAAAACCCTGAACAGTACCACCACCACCGCTCAGTCTCACGTCCCAATCTGCATTTCACATTTGCAGGGAAAGGAAAATAGCCTGCCCTAAGCCTTGCACTGCCGTTGACGATATAGAATCCACACGAGAACCATAGTCAATCTGTTCAGCTTGCTATAGACATAGATTAGTTTGCTAAAGACGCAGAAAGCTGCCAACAATGGTCTATGCGGCACCGAAATCAGCACCCTCAGACACCTCAGACATCCCCTACTTGTCAACACTAAGGCGAATTCGATCCCCTACAGACCGCGAGCGAAATGACCACTACGACCTGAAAAACTCTCTTAAGTTCTCTGCTAATGACGAGATCACGTCTTGCTCTTTCACACAGACCGACAAAGATGCTCCACAGCAGCGCTGGAACTCCGTCAGAAAATCAATCGCCCATGTCTCCACCGATATGCAAACTACACCGAATGCGCTCGCTCCGCCTTTTGATTTCGACTCCGGATCAGCATATACCGACACCTCAAAGGCCTCTGCAGCAGACTCTCTCTCTAACCTGCTAACTACTTTATACCCTACAAACTCTCCACCCTCCACCGCGCAGCGCAACTGGCCTGGCCGTCTTAAATCCGTTCACGATTTCATGGCTGCCATAGGCAATTCTTACAGTGTCAGCTCTCCACTTGATAAATCTACCAGAGACCTCCCTAGATCGAAGTCCACAGCTTCTCTTTTCCACGCCCCTGGCTCCAAGTACGCCAACGGAACCTCTCAGGCAATCTTTTCAACCTCCATAGACGACCCCTGGATTATAGAATCAGCCAACGACATTGCCTGCAGAGTATTTGGAATATCTTCCTCTTCCTTTCATAAACTATCCATGCTAGACCTCATTCGTGACCATCACCGCCAATGGGTCAAGAATCGTATAACAGAGTACAAGCAACAGCGGCTAAACAGATCAAGGATGTCTTCTAGAGTGTTTGCCAACGGCTCTTTTGCTCAGTCTATTGCATCAACTAAAGTCTCATCAAAAGGATCGTGTTCTCCTATCAGAAAGGCAAAATCTACAGTAGACCTGTCAGGATCGATCTCCCTCTCTGCGCTGCCTTTGAGCAGTGGTCCTGATCCACCCATGAGAAAAACTTCTGGCTTTGAATTAGGTGCTCCTGGAGAAGAACCTTTGCCGTTACAGACAAGGAATGTTCTGTTTGCAGGAACAATCCTACCTGTTATAAAAGCAAACGATGAATTAAGCGTCGCAAGCTTCTGGTGCCGTGAAAGACACGGCACTCTGATATGGGTTATTGAAGAAATTCAGGAAGACACTTGCTATCTCTTCTTAAACTCTCAAAACCGCATAACGTCTTCAAAAGGCGAAATACTCAATGTTTTGCCTCTGAAGACACTAATAGGCATCCCGATTTATAACATCCTGCCCCAAGTTATTGTGGATACCCCCGCCTCCGGCATATCCGATGTACCGCCTTCTCAACACCTGACGATTACAAATTCTGAATCAAAGTACGGTATTCCATGCAGCATTACATCCTACAAGACCTCAGAACTTTCTGCCAGCTCGATATATGACGCAAGCGACTCTGCGCAAACATCTTCTGTCTGGACTCTAGTACTCTGTTCATTCCCAAATATTGCCGGTATAGTCGTGATTGATGCCAAAGACCTAGTTGTCCTGGGGTCTAATGAAATATTTACCTCTAATCTTTTTGGTCATAGGAACATTGAGGGTCTATGTGCATCTGAATTCATCCCTGACTTGCCTCATTTCCTTCATTATCTCACACACGATGAACGATTAGCTTTAAAAGACGGCGATATTGTTACTGAATCTCATTTCAGGCGCGCGGCAAATATCAGGTCAAGCGGCAATCTCAACTACGTGAGAACAAACTACGTTACTGGACTCCACAAAACCGGGATGTTGCTAGCAATTGACATCCAAATGAGAGTAGTGCGCGACGACGAAGATGGGGAATGCTATTATGTTCTCTGGATATCCTATAACAGACAGGTGACATTATCTATATGGCAGGACGATCATACCGGCACTACTTCCGACCTAGCCATAATCAAACAGCATATCGATTTTGGTGGGGCTGCTCTGTCCAGGGTAAGTTCTAGCACATCTCTCGTGAGGCAGACGTCTCCTCTGGACGAGTCTATGCCACCAGCTAGAAGAGAATCACTGCTAGATGCCGTGCCTGGCTCGAACTCTGCGGCTGCACAGGACTCGAATTTGAACATTCAAACCCCTATCCCGGAAGAACCTTCTACGCCTTCTGACGACAGCCCTAAATCATACTCGCCATCAAAGCTGACCACAGCTGACCTTCCTATCTGCAACTTGAACGATTTACTTCTTACGCATGAAGTTTCGCAGCACCGTCGTGGGAAGAGCCTTAATTCTCCTCCGCAAGGCATAAACATTGCTACTCCTTCTCCTCCGTCTAGGTTGGATAACCAGCACACGGTTGAAGAAATGGAGGCATTAGTGCGATCAAAGAAGAAGAAGACGATTGCTGATTTCATTGTGCTCGAAGAGCTGGGGCAAGGCGCCTACGGAAAGGTGATGCTTGTGCAATACAAAGCAGCACCTGCGATCAAGGTATTGATGAAGTATGTGATAAAGAAGCGCATTTTGGTCGACACATGGATACGCGACAGAAAACTCGGAACCGTGCCATTAGAAATTCATGTCTTGGTTTTTCTAAGACAGGTGCCTCATCCCAATATTATCAACTTACTTGATTTTTTTGAGGATGAGGAAAATTATTATATTGAAATGGAGCCCCATGGTGTTCCTGGCATGGATTTATTTGACTATATTGAATTCAAGACAGATATGACCGAAGACGAGAGTTGCAAAATATTTTACCAGGTTGCCAGTGCAATTGCACATCTTCATGATAACGGTATTGTTCACCGCGACATCAAAGATGAGAACGTTATTCTAGATTCAAATGGGTCGATCAAGCTTATTGATTTCGGTTCAGCTGTATATGTCAAGAACGGCCCGTTTGATGTGTTTGTGGGCACGATTGATTATGCAGCACCTGAAGTATTACTTGGTCGACCATACAATGGCAAAGAGCAGGACGTATGGGCAGCTGGAATTCTTCTGTATACCATTGTGTACAAAGAGAATCCATTCTATAACGTGGATGAGATTCTCAGCGGCGAATTACGCGTTCCGTATGTCCTTAGTGACGGCTGTTTAGATCTGATCAAGGCGATGTTAGAACGTTCGCCGGCGCGCAGGATTACTATGGACAAGGTCCTGCAACACCCCTGGTTTGCGTCTATGTCTTCCTAGACGGGTCCAGGCATTTGACTTTGTGGCTGAATACTAGAATGCAGAATTGGCTCCATATTTACCTAAATTTAGAAGCTATACTGACATGCCTGCACTGTTTAGCTGTTAGCATACTTTTATGACGCCTTAGTGAGCCGGGAATTGAGTTAAAGATCGCGATTGTGCGGGGGCCCCTCAAACCTCCCAGCGACCGTTCGAACGACGTGCAGCCGATCAACTCTCTCTCAACAATTACGAATTGCGCAGTGATTCAATTAGTTGTGTTGTGAATGTCTAATGATTAATAGCTCGCGAGACTTTGAGACAGTTGGTCAAGTTAAGAGAAAACCCTTTTCCATCAGGAACAAACGAGTCTCTGTGATTGATTGCGGGGCTGCGGGGCGGCCGATACTGGGCTTTCCGGAAAGGAAGATCTAGAATGCACAGAAACAGCTGACTGCATTAAACTTACTGGATTTCGAACGTAATTTGGCTTAAATTTACCAATCAGTGCGGCTATGCACCAGTACGTGCTGATGTCAGGCGTTTGCAAATGAACCTATAGCGCGCGCTTAAGTTTATTTAGGTATCACATGCGCTTGTGCACCACATTATCGTTATGGCTTACTGACGTCATACATGAATTGATTTACAGCTATATAAGGTACTGGTTTTTCATGAATTCTTCTTCAGTATAACTATTACTCTTTAATTAGTTTATTTTACTTTTCAATTCAACTACTAAACAATCGCAATGTCAGACTTCGGACGTCAAGGATTAGGAGACAAAATGGAATCTGCTGTCAAGCCAGATTCTGAGAAAAGCTACGCTGAACAAGCTAAGGACAAGGCTGCTTCTGCCTATGAATCTGTAGCTCGCGAAGTTCAGCCCGACTCGCAAAAGAGCAATACTCAGGCCGCCACTGATGCTTTAACCGGCACCAAGGACGATGCTAAAGACTCGGGCGAGTCTTATCTTGACAAAGCTAAGGATCTCGTTGCCGACGCTCAACACAAGGTCGAGGACTTCTTGAACTCCAACAAGAAGTAAACTTAATATGCATTCTGCTCGATATAATCAGTTATACTGCTAGAAAAGCCTTGTTAGCACTGATAATATATATTAATTAAGCTGCACAAGCCTATCGTACTTAAACAATCGTAAGCCTCCTTTTAACCCTTAACCCTAGTAGTCACTCTACCTGAACCATGATCCCCCTGCCTTTGACTTCAACCCGCACGAGATGGTCGCTGTCACCGTTACCGTTGGCAAGCTTGACGCTAGTTTAGCGCTGCTGCTTACGGAAGATCACCACTTGATTGAATTCCCGTCTGTGTTACTGCCTGTGAACGCTTCTGCCGGGTCTGTAGTGTCTATTGCTTGCGAGTGCGACACTGAGCAGGAAAAGGCGAAGTTGATTCAGTTCGAACAAATCCAGGAGGACATATATGAGACGTATGGGATCAATAAGCCGGCGAAGCCGTTACTGCGGGTAGTCAATGTAACGCAAACGTCAATTGTGCTCGATTGGGATCCAATTGATGTTGCGACGGCTACTCTGAAATCTCTGGCTCTTTGCAAGAACGGCCAGAGGTTGGGATTCATACCCAACCCCACTGTGACGCATTCTACGAAACTGAGCGGGTTGTCGCTCGATACGCCGTACACTTTTTCGCTCGAACTGACCACATCTGCGGGCGTCTTCACCAGCGACCCCGTGACTGTCCGGACGCACAAGATGACCGATCTAAGCGGCATAACTATCTGCGTCGGCAACATCCCCGACAGCCAGCGCGATGCCTTGGAGGACGCTGTAAAACGCATGGGCGCCCGTTTGCCACTGCAAGAAACAATACAGTTAGATACCACACATTTTGTGTGTACTGTTGGCGCAGGCCCGCAATGGGAGAAGGCCGTAGATGCTAATATACCAGTTGTCACACCTGCCTGGGCCATAGCATGTGCTAATGAGCATCGCATTGTTGGCGTGCGGAAATTTTACTTGAATGCCTCGACTGCCAGTGACGTATCTATGAACGCGTCAATTGAGGCCAAGACACAGAAACCAGCAGAAGAACACGCTCCAGAAGAGGCAGACAAAGCGTCCAAAGATGTGTCAGATACACCTTCAAAACAGTCTGAACCTGAACCGAAGCAAGAGAACTTCAATCAAGATAAAACTTCAGAGACTGCAAAAGAAGAACCAGCGACAACCAATGAGCCGAACGACCCTGAAGCGCCGATCGAAACCACAGAGGTTGCTTCGCCTGACAAAGACATTGATGCCGCACCATCGGACGAACCGGACAAGCTGGCCGACGCCAGCGGCTCAGAAAAAACCAAAAAGTTAGAAAACACAAAGTATATAAACAATAACGGAGAGGCAGTACCGGAAGATGACGGTCAAGAAGAGGAGCTTGCTACCGCTGAGTCAAAGTCTACGCTAACGAACCCTAATGAAGACGACGTGTCTGCTCAAGACACCAACAACATCGCACAGCCTGCCGAAGTTGAACTGCCTGCAACTGATGCAGATGGCAAGGATACCGACAGTTCTCTATAAGCACGAAGGCCTGCTGCAATTGTACTTTCAGCCATACGAAAACAATCAACGTCACTGATTCAGGTACAAGCTTACCCTAACCCACACCACATAACCCAAACGACTAGATGAAGAAAAAGATTTAACTTGTATGCAACGTAGGTTATTTTCGACTACACTTGCTGTATTCAAGAGAAAAATGCCTCCTAAGAAAGCTGTGAAAGAAGATAAAATCTTGCTTGGCCGTCCAGGCAACAACTTGAAGTCTGGTATTGTGGGACTGGCTAATGTAGGCAAAAGCACTTTTTTCCAAGCGATCACTCGATGCCCGCTTGGAAACCCTGCCAACTACCCGTTTGCGACTATTGATCCGGAAGAAGCTCGAGTTATTGTTCCGAGTCCTCGATTTGAGAAGTTGTGCTCGATGTTCAAGCCTGCGAGCGAGGTACCTGCGTACATTACCGTGTTCGACATTGCAGGTCTGACAAAAGGCGCTAGTGCAGGCGAGGGACTTGGAAACGCTTTCCTTTCGCATATCCGCGCTGTTGATGCAATCTACCAGGTAGTACGATGTTTTGATGATGCCGAGATTATCCACGTCGAGGGCGACGTCGACCCTGTGCGCGACTTGGAGATTATCGCTAACGAGCTACGTATAAAGGATATCGAGTTCGCCCAGAAGCATCTCGAAGGCGTCGAAAAGATCACGAAACGCGGCGGTCAGAGTATGGAGGTGAAACAGAAGAAAGACGAAGCCGAAACCGTTAAGAAGATCATTGGGTGGCTCGAGGCCGGCAAGCGAGTGGCCAATGGCACGTGGAGTTCTAAAGAGGTCGAAATCATCAATTCGATGATGTTGCTTACTGCGAAACCTTGCATCTACTTAGTCAATCTTTCAGAAAAAGACTACATTCGCAAGAAGAACAAGCATCTGTTGGCGCTGAAGCAATGGATCGACCAGAACTCACCCGGCGACGTTATCATTCCAATGTCCGTCTGCCTTGAGGAGCGATTGGCCAACATGGAGACGGACGAGGAGCGCGAGGAAGAGTGCAAGAAGATCGGTGCGCAGTCGGCGTTGCCGAAGATCATTGTGACTATGCGCGCTGCGCTCGATTTAATATCGTTCTTCACGTGTGGGCCTGACGAGGTACGCGAATGGACTATTCGCCGCGGCACCAAAGCACCACAGGCTGCTGGTGTTATTCATACAGACCTGATGAAAACGTTTATTCTTGCCCAGGTTACGAAATACAATGATCTCATAGAACTCGGTGACGAAAACGCTGTGCGCGCTGCCGGCAAACTGCTGCAAAAGGGCAAGGACTACGAGGTCGAGGATGGCGACATCATTTATTTCCGTTCTGGTGCCGGCAAGAACTAGATTGTATGTAAGACTACAAGCGATGCTTATTAAAACATGTATTATAGCTACGTAGTGTGGTTCCTGGTTGTTAGCATTGCGGTGTTTGTGCACACACAGATCCTGATCAGTGCTTATTACTATATTCTCTCATGTAATTTCTCGGAGAGCTGGGTTTATAGATTATAGAGCCTTTGAAGGACTCATTTCATCATTCAGGAACACAGGTTGCAGTACTTACCTGTGCAGCAATTTTTTCGTTAGTCTTTTCGCGGTGGTGTCGGTTGCTAGGTAAAATGATTGGTGTTGCAAAGGGTTCTGATTGGTGTTGCAAAGAGGTTTAGTACTTCTTGTTTCGTTGTCAATACCACTGATAGCGGGAAGCAAAGAGGCAAGAGATTTAGTATCAAAGGAATTCAGTTCATATATAATACACAAGTTGACATGAGTGACACATGGAGTATCTGTGCGATCAATGCACTGTGGTTACAGAATCGCATGTGTCTGTTTTAGTTTTGCCTAGCGATCGGAGCTCAGAGTGGCTACCAGCGTCTGAGTCCACAAGTGCACTTACTGGCACTGCCGCATTCTGCTTGGTCGGAGTGTCAATGCTTTTCGAGGCGATTTCTCTTGGATTAGAAGACTCCATGTCGGTATCTTCAGGAGAGCTGCTGGGCTTCAATGGACCGCCTTCTTGGTCGTCCGAGCTTTCGTACTTTGCCGTTTGATCATGCTGCAAACCGGCCGGTTTGTTCAGGCTGACGTACCCTAGACATTTCCTGTGGGAACGTGTGCAGTTAGAGCAGACCGGTCTTCCTTCGTCGCACTTGATGCGGCGCTGTCGACACGTCAGACAACCGGTCTTCGTACGCTTGCGGTGAGTCCTTCGCGAGGGCACGCTCAGAACGAAACGCATGGACTGGTTGTTGCCGTACGGCGAAGGAATACCCGGAGGAGTGGCATAGGCAGGTATCGCGTAGTATGGTGCTCCCATTGGGTGCATTGCAAGACCGGGCACTGGCGTACCTGGCACGCTCATGGGACCCAACGGGCCTGGGTACTGGAGTGGTATGTGCGACGGTGATAGAGGCGGTTCGGCTGAAGAATGCGACATCGACTGCCGTTTGCCGTTAGCAGCGCGCGATGCTGTCGCATGCGCGGCTGAAGGTGAAGGAGGCTGGACGGGTGTTACTGAACTTGGAGTGCTATGATGCGACTTTTGGTCATGGGCGTGTGAAGAGTGTGACTGAGAGTGCTGCTGCTGCGGCGGCGGTTGCTGCGGCGGCGGCAAGAAACTGTCAGAGAACCGCTGCGCGTCTTGTGTTGGGCCGAAGCCGGGTTGTGGATAATAGTACGAACCCGGAGGAGCGTAGAAGGGGTGCGGATACATCCGATATGTCGGATGGTTGTGCGATGAAGAGGGCACACCGTACTCAGCGACAGGGTAGGGGTGTGGCGGTATAGGAGGGTACGGGTGTGGATGTTGGTGCATGTGTGCGTGTGCAGGTTGGTGTTGTTGTTGCTGTTGTAGTGGTAGGCGATGTTGGTGCTCATGTTGCTGAGGATGTGCCAACTGCTGCGGGTATGGAGCAGGCGGTGGAGGGGTATACATTTGCGGCATGTACGCATAACCAGAGTAAGGCATTTGGTACCATTGTGGAGGGATAGTTCCCTGGAGAGCCATTGGCGGCAAACGAGCGCCTACATGAGGTTGCGGTTGTTGATTTGAAAGCGCCGAGGGTTTGCTGGTTGCTGGAGTAGCAGACTGCGTACTTGGAGGCTTGCTGGGCTCTTGCGAGGAAGAGCTATTATCGTGCATTATGTCGAAGCGCGTGTGTTCGGGCGGTTTGGTTTGTGTGGAAAGGATCGAGTCGACCTGCGTATGGTACAGAAAGCAGGGGGCTAAAGCAGCGTCGACAAGATCAGTTGCTCACCTAGTGGGGTTACGTAGGGTAGGGCGGAGCAGGACAGCTGCAGTGAGAAGGAAGTGTTAAATGGACGACGCAGGAGTTTTACGGAAAGACGAGTTTGGCATGGAACAGGGAGGGATGGTAGTAAGCAGGGGCGGTATAATAGCTTTCAAAGTAAGGGAGAAAGTATAGCGGGAGAAGGCAGATAGGTCAGGTAAGAGATTATGGGGGAAAAAGGGAATAAACAGGAGATATAAAAGTGTTTAAGGCGAAATACTAGGAGAAAAGAAGAGGAGCGCCAGTGTTTTTTTTTTAGCGTGGATATGAACTTAGTTGTTACCGTTAGAAGGTTGCGCCAAAAAAGACTGGGTATCAAAGGAAGGTGTGAAGTTTAAATCAAATAAAGTTAAAATAGAAGCAAAGAAATAAAACGTTTTAAAGGTAGAACAAGGGCTTTATATTGTGTCGGTATTGCTAAGCTAAACTAAGCAGAGCAAAAAGCGGGGGACGCACGCGATTTAATTCTTAGAGCTGGCTGGGGTATTGGAGCCGTAATGCGGCAACAAGCAGTAATAGAAGTGTGCGAACGATTTTTCGGGAGTGGCAGCAAAACGGATTTGGAAAGTGTTAGCAGTATTGCTATTATAGGAAATCTAATTTCAATTGTAGAACGCTGATTATCAATTTCTTAAATTTCACTTTAAGCATTTTAATAGGCGGTTTCTTAGTCTTTTTTTCTATTTTTAAGAACAACTAAGAGATAAAACACGCGGAATCCGGTTCCCGAAACCTTCGAAAGTGCCAACTCGGCACTTACAGAATTAGGTGGCCATGATGGCACCACCCAGACAGATAGTTTTGACCGTTCAGTAGAAATCTCTGTATGACCTGCTAATAATGCACTTAAATGATCTAAATCGCATAATAAGTGTCGCAATGACAGATGCATCCACTTATGGTGCCTGTTTCTGGTGGCTAGCGCCCGATAATCCTTCCACCCAAAGAAACCAGCTCTATATCCTTCTTACCTTAAATGCGAAGGCAGCGATACGACCAATCATACCGTTGTTCTTTGTTCGCAATTTCTAGGTTTAGGTATCTTTATTAAGCGAGGAATCTTGTTAGCCTTGACACAGGTAGACTAACTCAATCCAAACCAAAGGCGGCAATTACTCGCGGCCAAATATGCGCATGACGCTACGCTATTTGCACGTTTTCTGGAGCGAAAAAGAGAAAAAACCAAGGCACTTTTTTTATCGCCGGGCTTGTACCTTTTTTTAGGCGCAAAAAAGGAGCCTTTTTTTAGTATTGGTGGTTACATTTAGTCGTATCACATTCTAGTCCAAATAAGGAATAGCACGCAGAGCACAATTATCGCGTAAAAAAGCATGTAATTAGAACTCTAATTCTCAATCGATCGATCTGACTTATCACCTTATGAGCGGGCATTGCCCTAAATAGATAAATACAATATTCCGCATTATTCAGTGCAGAACAATGGTGCTAACGGTAGCTCGTTCCGCGGAATAATAGAACACTGCACCCAAGATGTGGTCGCCTCCTTTACGTGGGCCTTTACACACAGTTATTGCGTTTCTGTTATCTCTGCTCCGAGAATCATTCGTTCAAGCGCACCGTTTTCGGCTAATGCTTGGTTCGCAACCGCCAGATAGCTATACCTAATTCAACAGTCGGGAATCAGCAGCGATGTGCGGCTACTTTGCTTCAAATGCGGCATTTATAGCCGGGCCTTGACAGGGTGTAGCAAGGTGCAATTCGTGTAGTCAGATTTCCGAAAACTTAAAAGCTTTCCAGTGCGCTGCTGGTTGGTTACTTCTCAGTCACCCAAATGCCAAGAACTTAAACACTATTTCTTGTCCTTCTATCACTGGTATGGTATTGCATCACACCTGCGCCAGCCCATTTATAGCACGGTTTACCTAATAACCGCTGTGCGTTAAATCTTGCCGGCTATTTGTTGGGCAAGCGTGGTTTCGGTTCGTGCTGCCAACACCAAATGTCATGTACCTACCGTGTTAATCGAACTGCCCACAATTGATTCGATTGCCGGACCATGCCGATCGTAACGTTTTCGTTAAACGGCGCCAGAGTTTAGCGAACTGCTACATTCAAAACCACGCGAGGCTTCGGTTAAAAACACGAGAGGCCCAAATAATAGCTGCAGCTTTATTTCGCTCAACGTAATCTTAATCGGGTAATGTTCCCTTTGCAAAATTAGCCGAGTTCTCCGGCTTGTGACCACGCGGGAGACTAAGACTAGACAGCAAACGTAAAAGTAATGAATTTTGATCGCCTCGGGACAGGGAAGAAAACTGCGTTGTTGACGAAAACGCACTGTAACATAAACGCTGACCGTAAAATAAGACGATGCATGGACATACTACACCAGCCCATTATACCAGCGTTCCACAACGTTTTCCTTGCGATCGCAGTCAGAGCCGCACTGCTAAGTTCATTGTCATCCGTTTGCTTAGCCTTTATCTTTCGTCTAAATTTGCCTAAAACCTTGGATAGAATCGACCTTTTGGTCATTAAATTGGCGACAACAAACTTCCTAAAAGTAAGAATGGTAACTTTATCACTTCTAACTTTCTTAAACTAATAAGCTTTATTGCTAAATATGGAGCCGCATTATAGTCAGGCGACTACAATTAATGTCAATCCTTTGCTTAGTGCATGAGCGGTTCGCCAAACGAAATGCCGCATGTAGCACTAAACTGATCACATATTCGCGCAAAATGCCACGTGTGCTGTACGGCGGTCTGGATAGCTGGCTGCGATCAGGGCCGTGACAGGCATAGTTTGAGCCACAGTACCATCTTTGTTACAAACTCTAGCGCGATGTCCATTCCGGCACTGGCGTCAGGAGCTCGTTCTTAGTGATCGCGGATTCCAGATTCGCAATAGTATGACATTCCATGCTGTACTGAGTCTCCCTGCAGTGGGTGCCCATATGCGGGAGCAACAGAACGTTGGGGTTATTGAGCAGCCCTTCATGGATTTTGGGCTCGTTCTCGTAGACGTCTAGTCCTACGCTAGCCACTTTGCCACTTTCAAGTGCCTCAACGAGCGCAGCCTCGTCAATGACTCCACCGCGTGCCGTGTTCACAATAAATACACCGTCTTTCATTTTGCTGAAAGCCTCTTTGTTCAACGTATGGCGTGTATGCGGGTTCAGCGGCAGGTTCATTGATATAACATCTGAAGTCGCCAACAATTCTTCCATGCTCACGTACTTGCTGTCCTTCTCCTTCTCAGGGCTAAGTCGGCGACGGTTATAGTACTGCACTTTCATGGCGAACGGCGCCATGCGATCGCGTACCGCCTGGCCTATGCCGCCCATTCCGACAATCCCGAGCACCTTTTCCTCAACGTCTCGTCCAACAGGGGTGCCAAAGATCCAGTTACCTTCGCGCAAGTTCTTCGCCGCGTAAGAAAAGTTCCGCAGCGTACCAATAATCAGGTACACCGCCGTGTCGGCCGTCGCCGCGTCCGCCTTGTCTGTGACATTACTCACCGCCACTCCGTGCTTCGCACACGCAACTGCATCGATTTGATCGTATCCGGCGCCGTTGTGTGCAATGTACTTTAGAGACTCCGGGAACTGCTTCACAAGCGCTTCGTCAATCAATCCTGTTTGTTTCACAGAGCTGAAAGTGCGGTAAATGCCAAAAACATCACTGTACTTGCCTTTCAAGTCCGCAATAAACTCATCGCGGTTCTTTGAAGTGCATTCAGACAGCCTTGCAATGCTCGACAACGCCTCCCACTCTTTCTTTGCGTGCACAATTGGGCCTAAAAGTAGCAAATGTGGTTTATTCACGCTAGACATAGTTCGAATACCGATTCTTTTCGCGATACTGGTTCTCACAGTCCTTATCATTCGCTAAGTACCTCCTAGGTGTCGTAACTTGCATTCCCCCGCATTGGCTAATCGATCCCCCACCATTCTACCCTAGCCTCTGACACCCCACTAAACCTACCGCTGCGTTCATTACATACACGCTAGCATTTAATTGTTGTGATAACTCAAAACAATATAACAATATCTGGAACATCGCCGTACCGACTTGCAACACCTCGCAGATATCCATTAATCGCGAGCTGTGTGGTTGTCTACTGTCACGTGACTAATCACGTGACAACCACCTGTATCTTACACCTGCCTTCTCCCAGATGCAGAATTCTTTACCTCGAGCGAGCACCTCTCTTCTCGTCACCGTCCCATTAACGTGACCTCTGTTTATTTGTACATACTGTATTCTGTCTGTATTGCATACACTATATCTACCCTTTAGTATCACACAAAAAGACACCTGAATTGTCACTGTAGCCGCTGTCTCTTACAGAATACAACTATCTATCGCAACAACAATGGCTGCCGTAACGATCGACTCCATCAAGAGTCTCACGGACAGGATCACAGATCCAAAACATGAACTTAGAACAAGGCTTGCAGCAATAATGGAACTTAAAGAAATCTCCGATAAGATCCTTCCTTCCCCGGATTACGCGCAAATCGTGCCTCTGCTCGTCCCTGCTCTCTGTTCTACACTCGACTCTACCCCGCCGTCGTTCAATGCCGCAACCCTCGAACAGAGGTTCAAAAATACTACTATACTGGTGCTATACCGTCTACCAATGGATGATAATCTCCAGCCTTTTATTCCCGAACTTATAAATGTTCTCACTAATGTAATCAAAACCGACAACGAAGAGAATGGTACTCTTAGTATCAAATTCCTCTCTTCCATCTTCAGATCCTACAAGAACGCGATCACCGACAAGGTCCAACCCTTCTTGGATCTGGTATGCAATATATACAGGAATATGCCGGCTGTCGTGCGTGAATCCTTTGAGTTGTCTTCAGCTGCCACCGCTACCCCAGGCACTGCGCCAGCCGCAACCTCTCCTGAATCAGCCGTTAATACCTTCTCATCCCCCTGGACCGCCTCGTCCCCCGGTATCTCCTCAGATGTCATAGAGGGCTCTATTGGCAGACCGCTTGCTAAAGCCATGTACTCTTTCAAGGTCCTCACTGAATGCCCAATTATCGTGGTGATGTTGTTTACTGCCCATAAGGAATTCATCGAGCCAAACTTGACAGTTTTCATAGAGCAGGTTATCCAGATGCTCAGACTCGAGGCTCCTGCTCAAGCTGAAGCTCGTCCTAACGCTGAAGCGCACAATGAGCTCTACACTATAGTCTCACCTGCTATAAAGAACCGTCATTTATTTGGCGAATTCATTACTGCCCAAGTAAAAACAATGTCGTTCCTTGCTTACGCTTTAAGAACTTTTTCGTCCTCTCTTGAGAACTATCATAAAGAAATACCCGAGTTTGTTGTCAGACTGCTGCAGGATTGCCCGCGCGAGCTCTCTGCCTCTCGAAAGGAACTGCTCGTAGCTACGCGTCATTTTCTTTCCACGGATGTCCGAACAGCTTTCATCCCTAAAATTGATATTCTTCTAGAGCGGAATGTTTTAGTCGGAGATGGACTTACTGTTTATGAAACGCTGAGGCCGTTGGCCTACTCTATGGTCGCAGACTTAATACATCATGTTCGAAACGAACTCTCCGTAAAACAAATATGGAAAGCTGTGCGAGTATACTGTGCTAATATGCAGGATATGTCACTCTCTAATTCTTTTCACATCATGTCTGCCAAACTGCTATTGAATCTGGTCGAACGTATTATGCAGTTGCAGGACAACCTAGAAGGACGTCAATTACTCATCACGATCATATCCGCCTTTGCTGACAAGTTTGCACAACTCAATATGTGTTATCCTCATGCTCTTGCAAGTGCTTATAAGGACACCAAATCAGACGACAAATCGGCATCTGATGAGATGCAAGTCGATACTGAGACAAATTCAAATACGCCCCTCGATTTTTTCGATACTAATCAAGCATTTCCGATTAAAATTGGAACGGAGCCTCGCATTGATGGCTTGAAAGATGGAAAGAACCTCTTCAAAGGACTAATGACTTTTTTACGCACAAGCATGTTTGGCCTCAAAAATTGCAACCCTCCTCCTCCAGCTACCGACAAGTCTGATCTTCAATGGAACGACTGCGTCCGTGGACTGACTTATGACGAAGTGCTAATGTTCAGAAAACTATTCAGAGAAGGTATAAAATGTTTCTCCTATTTTTCTTCACCGAAAAGCGCCGCTGTTAACGAGCAGAACTCCGCAAAGTTAGAATCTTCTTTAAACTCGAAGGAAGAGCGGGAGAATATGGAATTTTTTGCTACGGTATTCATACATATTGATCCACCATCATTCAATGAAATATTAGAGGCTGAAATGGAGAATTTATATACGGCGATTGCTGAGAACAGCACGCTACTCTATCTTCCTCAGTTTTTCTTATCATCAGAAGCCACATCTACTAACTGCGTCATAATTCTCATGGATTTTTTGGTCAAAAATCTCGAAAACCTTGGGAAATCGGACTCTGCTCAGACTTCAGTAATGATGCGACTGTTTAAGCTGAGTTTTATGGCCGTTAATCTCTTTCCAACTGCAAATGAGGACTCGCTACTTCCTTATCTCCAGAAACTTATTGTTTCTTGCATGAAGCTATCTACATCTGCCGAAGAACCTTTGAACTATTTTATATTGCTTAGAACACTGTTCCGATCAATAGGAGGAGGCCGATTTGAGAAGCTATATAAGGAAGTCCTTCCTTTATTACAAACACTTTTAGACTCACTGAACAACTTGCTTCTTTCTTCACGGATCCCGCAAGCTCGTGACCTGTACGTCGAGCTGTGTTTAACTGTCCCGGTAAGACTCTCTGTTTTGGTGCCTCACTTGAGCTATTTGATGCTCCCGTTAGTCATAGCTTTGAGAGATTCGCCAGAATTGGTTTCGCAAGGTTTACGCACATTAGAACTATGCGTTGATAACCTTACAGCTGAATATTTTGATCCGATACTTGAACCATACATCTCAGATGTCATGGCTGCGTTGTGGTCACATTTACGGCCTCTTCCTTACTCGCACGTTCATGCACATACGGCTCTGCGAATCCTTGGTAAGCTAGGTGGCAGGAATCGACGATTCTTGCAACCACCTGATGACTTTGAATTTCGCAGATATCTCAAAGAAGATCCGGCTATTTATTTTAAGTTGAATGGTATCAAAGAGGCTCAAAAGTTTGAATTTGTGGTACCTGTGGCTAAACATGCAATTCAGTTGCTCGACAACCCGCGACTTGATTCCAGATATCATAGCTACGCCTTCAAGTATTTAGCAGAGGTCTCCAAAATGCTTTTCCGCTCGGCAAGGATTCCTGAAGGCTATGAGAGCACTATGCATAATGTGATTCAGTTATCCTTAATGGAGAACCCACCGAAATTTACACTAAATGACGAGATCACAGATCCAGATGAAAAGCTTTCTTCGATCAATTACCTGGAAGCTTGTGTTGACCAGGAGAACAAGTTTATGCAATCAGTTATCGAAGCACTGTTCTCTACTGCACATCTTCCTGACGTGAAGAATGAGGCGGTATCTCTTCTGAAGAATATTGCTGAGCATGTCATTTTGTTGGAGTTTGATAAAGTTCCTCGAACTATTCTGGCACGTACAGTCGTCGACTTTAATATTGACAAGGATTTGCGCGTTCCGCATTTAGACCTTATTGAGGGCTTTTTGATTTCACTTGCCCACGCTATGAGCTCCTGGAGAGTTGAGACTGTGGATATCGCTAAAGAGGTAGAAAATCACATGCTGGATACTCTTCAAAAGTTCTTCAAGAATACTGCAGACCTTTTGAATTTTGTTGGTGTCCTTGATATGATTTCCGCATTTTGCCATACCTGTCACAACAGTTTGTGGTATGTGAAGCATGGCGGAGTTATTGCGTTGACGATTATCTTTGATCGCTGTGATGAAAACAACAAAGCTTCTCTAGCCTGGTTCCATAAGCGTCTGTTTGAGATTGTTCGTGCGCTGCTGTTTGTACTTAAGGACATCTCAGCCGAGACACCCACATTTGTTAGCGCTGCTGCGAAAGAATTGTTGCTCAAAATACTGAAGCAGTACTGCAGCCAGCTTACAGACGACGAAGTGACCCTCAAGAAGTTCCAGCAGTTGTGTGGTATACTTGCCTACGATCTTGTCAACCCCTCGGAACTCGTTAGACAGTCTATTAAAGACGCATTTGTCGCCATCTCTGAAATCACAGGTAAACCACAAACAGAGTTACTTTACCCAGTCAAGGCCACATTCCTTCAGCCAATATTTGGCAAGCCTTTGCGTGCATTACCGTTTCCTAACCAAGTGGGCAACATCGACGCAGTGGTATTCTGCATGAGTTTGTCTGAAGACTTTTTAGAATTTAACGATGAGTTAAAACGCCTTATAGCTGAAGTCATGGCAATAGCAGATGCTGATGACGAATCTCTTGCTTCGACGCAAAAAGTTGATGAATACAGAACGAGTATTCAACTGGTGCAGCTTCGCATTCGATGCATAAAGCTGCTTTCTTTGGTGATTAATAGCCAATATTTCATCACCTCAGATGAAGAACAGAAGCAGGAGAAGGGCCAGGCTAGAGCTAGGATTCTTGCTATCTTCTTTAAGACCCTTTACTTGAAGGATAGCGAAATAGTGGATGCAGCGCATGAATGCTTAGCGGATTATCTAGCGCAAAACAACAAGCTGCCTCGAGATATTCTGCAGATAGGTTTAAAGCCTATTTTAATGAATATATCGGACCACACCAGATTGACTGTCAGTGGGCTGGAAGGTTTGGGAAGACTGTTGGAGTTATTGACTAAATATTTCAAAGTCGAGATTGGTCATAAGCTTTTCGATCATCTGAAAACCCTTTCAGATCCAGCTTCACTTTTAGCAGCTTCTTCACGAGTTCTTTGGTCGCAGCAAAAGATCAAGATTATGGCTGCAATATATGCGGTATACCATTGTCTCCCTGCAGCGGCATCGATATTCTTAAATGACCTTGCCACCACTCTGTTACAATTGGAAAGTCAGCTTCATGTCTCTATTATGAGCCCATTCAGAAAACCGTTGGCCTTATTCACTAATCGCCATCACGATGAGTCAGCAGCATATTTTGCTGCGCGGATCAAAGAAGGCCCTATGAGCCATCTCTTTATTGGTCTCCTGAAGGAAAAGTGCAGTACTGAGCTGCGTACAGTTGTTACAACAAAATTAAATGAGATAATAGATGAGTCTATCTACACCGAAGAGAATCTTGAAGCGCGCTCAATTGGGATATGTAACCTGATTGAAATTGTGTCAATTTTATCATCCTATCATTCTGAGTTTATTAAGAAGAATCATAACCTATTTCCTAAATTGATAGCCATGTTTGCTGATCTACATACTGTTATCAACACTACCTGGCTCACTTCACCAGTTCATCTCAAGTCCAAGCGTGCTCAATCGTTACTTGAGGAACTTATGCGAGACTATTTCACGGAATTCCCTACAGATAGCGATACTCTCTACGCACTCATCGAGCACGTCGTTAACGAAGATATCAGCAGCGTCAACACTTTGCACATGATGATTTTTGACCTCATTGTTAGCAATAATGATCCTGTTATTCGTGGAAGCTATTTAGACAGCGCTCTTAAATTTGCATCCACCGCCTCAATTGCTGGAAAGGTCTATGTTTTCAAGTATATAATCAACATGATCCTGATGAAAGAAGCTGCCTCTCGTAATGATCTTACTGGACTGGTTGAAAAAGCGTCTCCTAACATTGGATCTAAACCGAACTGGCTAGAGCAGGTGTTTATGCGCGTTTGGAAGAACTCTTCATTAGATAGTCTAGATGAAGCATCAGGAGTCATTGACAAATATCGTTTCCAGCTACTGCAACTTACTTGCATTCTGATCAAATACGGTGCGCCGCTTGTTAACGACATCCGTAAGGACATTATCAAGTTCTTGTGGGGCTGTGGAAGAATTGAAGATATACTCTCGAAGCATGCCAACCATTTAGTGATTGTTCATTTCATTGATGCATTTGAGACGCCCGCTAAAATGGTTACGCAAGTATACGTTTCACTGCTAAAATCCCAGCAGTCTGAAGCCAGAATGCTGGTCCGCGAATCGCTCGATGTACTATCTGTGCAACTTGCCAACCGAATCGGGCCTTCCAAATGGGCTAAATGGGTTTACCGAGTGCTACAAGAGGAGCTTCAACATGCTTCTCAGGTCGTGAACATATTCTATTTTATTTCGACGAAGAGAGATATGTTCTATCCTCACAGGAGCATGTTTGCTGCTGCTATGGTTAGCGCGATCCCTAAGCTGGCTTTTTCAGGGTCTTCTCCTGTAGACCATGCATCTGATAACTTGGTCCTTGCTATCGATTTAGCTGACACTATTTTTGAGTGGATCCAGAGGCAAAAATCAGAGACTTCTGATACAGAATCAACTGAAATACAAGCTCCACGAAGATCTAAACGCAAGCATGGTGAGGTTATCAAAGAAGGCGACGAGGATGTTGAACCGATAGTGTCTGAACCTATTGAGTTATCTCTAAATGCTAAAGAAAGCTTAGTATCCTGTTTGATTCGACTAATATGCATGCATCCCAAAAAGGTCTCTGATAATGAACTCTACCGCAAGATAATCAAAGTCTTGAGTGGTCTCCTGGGACCAGATGTATGGCCGGATGTTACCAATGCTATTCAACTAGATGTCTTTGAACGCACAATAGCACTGAATGACGCTGACGAGCGTTCTGTGAACATTACGATTAATACTCTGGAAGTCATTCACGTTGTGCTGGAAAATAAACCTAAAGAATGGGTCGACAGGTCCTATGAGACATTCATCAAGCTATTAGACCAAGCTATCAAATGCGACTCTTTGGTAGTTCACGAAACTTTGGAAAAAATCATCGATTTCCTTCTGAATCATATATCTGCTACATATGCGGAAACTGAAGGCGATGAAGAAAACTCGATGCCTGATGGACCGGAGCAATTTGTTCAATTGATAACGCAAACTATTCAGGACAAACTAACTACCGCTGTTTCTGCTAGTAGCAACTCATCAGCTACACAGAAGAATGCCGCTCCTTCCGGCTCAAATGAACCTGATATCTCTGTAGGCAAATCCTATGGCGCAGGTGTCATTCTAGCTTCCTCTTTGGTGAAGTTTCTGCCTCACCGAAGCGACTCTCTCTTGCCCCTGTTTATGAAAGCGTTTGGTAGACTATGTCGTGAACACATCATGCTGATGCAGCAGAAGAGCCAGCAGGCGGCGTCCGCAAGGAATGGATCACAATCTCCAGAAAACCCGATCGATACCATACAGTTTGAGCAAACTTCAAGTATTATAAGAGATTTGATTTTCCGCATGCTGGATATCGGCAAAACAAGGATTGCTGCTCTCGGAGATCAGCGACGCACTTTCTTATCTGTGCTCGAACGGTTAGTTGAATGGTCCACCGACCTTCAACTTTGTCAGAAATTACTGAAATTGGTCTATTCCTGGATATTTGAACCAAAGGAAGTTTTCCCGACAATTAAAGAGAAGACAATGTTAGTTGCCAAGATGACCATCTTTGAAGCTCGTGACAATGCCGAGCTTACTGAGGACTTTTATGATATGGTGACGTCTATTTTCTCTCATCCGCAGCTGTTGAAGACAGACCTGGTTATCCGTCTTGAACATTCGTTCCTGATTGGTACCAGAATTGAGAATTTCACAGTGAGAAAACGTCTTATGAATATATTAGACGAATCATTGAACAGAAACGCTTGGATGAGGTTATGGTACGTGCTCAAATATCAAAACTGGGAAAGCCTATCTGATAGCATGTGGCTGAACCAAGCTTTGCAACTGATATATGGTGCTATCAGCAAGGAACAGAATGTTCAACCTGAAGGCAACCGATTAACGGCCCGTCCTATTACGTCTCTGTTTGAAAGCATTGACGAAAATGATGGAATGCAAATTGACTTAGACGAAGACGTTTCTGCGGCTGTTGCGACATTTTTGGTTGATCGCAAAGCATTCATTGATTCTATGTCAATTCTTCCTATTGGCTCGCTACTGGACTCTGTGGTTGAGATGCAGTATGTGGCACCGGAAATTGTGCGCCTTATGTGGGTAAACATGTTCTCTGTTATTTGCTCTAACATTTCTAAACGTGATTTAAGTGAATTATTCCAGTCACTTCTTTCGTTGTTCTCGCGAGACTATCATACAAGACAGGCGGATAAGAACCCAAACGTTGTTTCTATAATGTTGGAGGGCTTGCATCACGTCTCCGATAAGCTAGTTCTTCCTCCTCATTTAATCAAATTCCTCGGTAAAGCCTACAATGGCTGGTATGATGCCATAGGAATACTTGAGGAGTACCCTGAAAACTCATATACATCAGACGAGAAAGTCCGCGAGGCCGCATTGGATGCTTTAGCCGAGCTTTATTCATCATTAGAAGAATCTGACATGTTTTATGGTCTGTGGAGACGTCGCTGCGAATATACTGAAACCAATGTCGCTATATCTCATGAGCAAGTAAGCCAATGGGAAAAAGCTCAGCAACTATACGAAGCTGCACAGATAAAAGCAAGAAGCGGCGTCCTGCCCTATAGTGAGCGCGAGTACGGTCTATGGGAAGACCACTGGATTTTATGCGAGCAAAAATTGCAGCAATGGGATGTGTTGACTGAGATCGCTAAACACGAAAATTTCACTGACCTTTTGCTAGAATGTGCATGGCGCATGGCTGACTGGGCGAGTGACGGTGAACCCCTTGAGCAGTCGATAAAGACAGTCATGGATATTCCAACGCCGAGACGACAAGTTTTTGAAGCATTTATGCATCTGCAGAAGTGCCTGCAGAAAACTGAGTCTCTCAGTGATTTGTCGAAATCATGCGATGAAGGTATACAGCTTTCTCTCAGAAAGTGGAGGACGCTGCCAATGCGTATTTCCGATGCTCATATTCCCTTGTTGGAAACATTCCAGCGATATGTGGAACTCATGGAGGCCAGTCAAATATACCAAAACCTCCATGCTACAAACGTGCAGAATCTGGAAAGTAAGACACAGGAACTTAAAGGCATTCTGCAAGCTTGGCGCGAACGCCTGCCTAATGTTTGGGACGATTTCAATATTTGGAGTGATCTTGTCACGTGGAGGCAAAACGTATTTTCTGTTATCAACAAGGTGTACATTCCAATGGTGTCTGCTCTTCAAGCTGCTGGCGTAAACAGCTCAAGCGCTAACTCTTACGGATATCGTGGCTACCATGAGATAGCTTGGATCATTAACAGGTTTGCGCACGTTGCAAGACTGCAAGATATGTCTAGAGTGTGCATTGACCAACTTACGAAGATTTATACGCTACCCAATATCGAAATTCAAGAGGCGTTCTTGAAGTTGAGAGAACAAGCTAAATGTCACTACAAGAATCCTCAGGAACTCAATACTGGCCTAGAAGTTATCAGTAACACTAATTTGGCCTACTTTGGAGCTCCTCAGAAGGCTGAGTTCTTCACTCTGAAAGGTATGTTCCTGGCCAAACTACAGCATAGTGACGAGGCTAACCAAGCTTATGCTACAGCTATTCAGATTGACATGAATTTGCCTAAAGCTTGGGCAGAATGGGGTAGATTCAACGATGCCAAATTCAAGGAGAATCCTAATGACCTTTCGTTTGTCTCCAGTGCAATCAGCTGTTACCTACAGGCTGCTGGATTGTACAAAAGCCATAAATCACGCAGTCTTTTGGGACGAGTGCTTTGGTTATTAAGCCTTGACGATGCTAATCAGACATTGGCGTCTGCTTTTGAGAGTTACCAGGGAGAAACCCCTGTTTGGTATTGGATCCTGTTTATTCCTCAGCTTTTGACCTCTTTGTCACACAAGGAAGCGAGAATTGCCCGTTCTCTTTTGATCAAAATTGCTAAAAGCTATCCCCAGGCATTGCACTTCCAACTGCGAACTACTAAGGACGATTACGCTGTAATTCAAAGACAAGCTATGCAAGCACAGAACTCCAAGAAGAATGAGAAGCAGGCTACATCTGCCGAGACGCCAAAGAATGATAAGGAAACGCCTAACGATGGACAGAGCTCTGCTTCACCTCCTAGAGACAACATCAAGGTCGAATCAAGCGGTTCTACTACTAATGACGTTACTGCCAATCCGCAGTCACTGAATAGACAGCCGTGGGAGTATGTTGATGAGATTATGGGCATTCTTAAGACGGCTTACCCGTTGCTTTCATTGGCGCTTGAAACTATGATCGATCAGATATGTCAAAGGTTCAAGTGCACCCCAGAAGAGGATGCATATAGGCTTATTGTGGCTTTGCTTAACGATGGTGCCCAGTTCATGAACCGCATGGCATATCAAAATGAAGACACGAAACTTCCACCTGCTACAGAGTTGAACCTGACAAGAATAGCCGACAGTCTCCTGCCTCCACATATCAGAAAGGTTTTCCGTGAAGATTTTGTTAACGAGAAGCCTACTCTGAAAGCTTATGTGGCTAAAATGCGCAAATGGCGTGACAGATGGGAAGAGAGACTTGACAGCCGTCGTTCGTCTGTGTCTTTAGAATCGTTGAGTCCGCATCTGTGCGAGTTCCATTACCAGAAGTTTGAAGAGATAGACATTCCTGGACAGTACTTGCAGCTAACGCAAAGCAATATTCATTTCGCGAAGATTGGACGCTTCTTGCCCGATGTCAAGCTCAACCGTGGGTTTGGAATTTGCTACAAGCAGATCAGTATCCAGTCACATAGTGGAAGTGTGCATACGTTCACTATTCAGTATCCTGCTGCTAGACACTGCCGTCGCGAGGAGCGTGTGTTACAACTAGCGCAGACTATGAATGCCACGTTAGAGCAAAAGACTGAATCCAGACGCCGACGGTTGAAATTCACAATCCCGGCTGCGATACCTTTGACGCCGCATATTCGCATAATCCAGGACAACCCCAATAACATCACTATGCAAGGCATATACGAGGATTGGTGCAAGACGCGCGGTCAATACAAGGATGAGCCAATTATCTTTGCTATGCAGAAATTCCAAGAGGCGTTTGATGCAAACCATGGTAAGCCAGACCACGGAAGCCTTAAGTTCAAGATCCTCCAGACTATCCAGGAGACGCTTGTACCTGATCACGTGCTGCGCGACTATTTTGTCAGTGTTTACAAGTCGTTTGAGGAGTTCTGGCTGTTCCGCAAACAGTTCTCGTACCAGTATGCTGGTGTTGCTTTCCTGACATTTATGCTGAGCATCAACGGCAGGTACCCGCACAAGATTGTTATTACACGTTCTTCGGGCTCTGTATGGTCTAGCGAGATGTTACCGCTGCTGCCTTCTCAGAACCAGTTCCCGCAGTTCCAGAATACCGAAAGGGTACCGTTCAGACTGACGCCTAACTTGCAGCGCCTGATGGGCGACGTTTCTCTAGAAGGTCTGTTTTCGCCGTGCATGATGGTTATAAGCAAATGTTTGACAGACGAAGAGTCTGATTTGGAGGACTTCCTGTCGCTATTTGTGCGGGACGAAGTGATTTCTTGGTACACTCAACAGCACCGTCCGGCTGCGCAAGACCAGCAGTTACGCGATATTGTGCAAATGAACGTTGAGAAGATTACGAAGAAAGCTGCTAGCATGTCTCAACCAATGAGCGCGAAACATCCTACGAACCAAGCAGTTATTAATTTGATTGCACAGGCAGTCAATCCACGGGATCTTGCACTTGCCGACAACCTGTGGCTGCCGTACCTGTAATTAACATTATTTTGTTCATTACAACATTAATTTTCTGTTTTCTTTCTAAATCTTAGACCAAACACTGGTTTCTTCTTCAGTGGTTTAACGTCAAAAAACCCTGATGTTTTTGGTTTGTCGTTAGATCTTTTCACTATAATAGGGGCGGAAGGCTGAGTAGTATTTGCTAGTTCAAGATGAGCATTTCGAGCGCGTAGATTTTCTATTGTATCGATCATTTGGATTTCGCGCTCTTCTGCACGACGCTTATCTTCGATTCTTTCTATTTTATCTTGCTCTTCTTTTTCTTGTTCTTCTTTTTCTAGACGCGCGAGTCGCTGTTCGTCAGTTTCTGTCTCCTTCGCCGGATCTCGCCATGGTTCGAAGTTACGTACTGCACCGTTCTCAGCAACATAGTCGGCATTCTTAGGATCTGTTTTAAATGTGATCTCACCTGAACAATGTGTGCACCGTATATAGAACCGCCATATTTTGATGCCTAAATACGTATCGTTAGTGAACTCTTTCTTGGCATTGAACTTTTTGCCCTTGTAGATGAACTCGCCGCATGCCGTGCAACGCATAGAGTACGGTAACGCTAGCCGCACAGACTGTCGGTTATCTTTCTTTTTGTTCTTTGTCTTTACGACACTCGGATCATAGTCTGGTGGTATGTACTTGTTCAACGCCTTCCGTTCGGACATGTTAAGGTAGGTGTTGTTGAAGTGCGGCTCGCTGGGACAACAGTCAATTGTTGTGCCAAACATAAGGGCATGTGCAACAATGTGTGCAACGATGTGTGTACCATTGGCTGCTATAGACAATACTGTTCTGATCCAAATATATCAATAAGTAATAATATATAAAGAAATGACACACTCTCATAAATACTCTTGAGTTGTAGTCTGTGAATGCTGCATGTGCTTAAATGGTCCATAAATAGTAAAGTTTGACTAACAAGCATGATCGCAAAGACCCCACGTGCCTCACATGGCTGTAAACATAGTACAATTGCATCAATGTTCAGCTTGATCTGTCATATTATTTCATAATCGAATAATCGACAATACAGAAACTCTCTCTGAACAATAAAACCACAAAACTAGAGAGAAAAACCATTCAAAACTAGTTGAAATTAAATCATAAAACCGCTATTAATTGTCGTTTTCATTGGTATTGTCATAGCAACCAGCCAATTGAGCTACGTTGCGTTGCGTTTCATCCTGAGGATTTGTCCTGCTATTTCCGTCTACGTTAGCCGTTTTTCGCAAAATTTCGCCACCTTCGCACTCCCTCTTCTCTATTTTCTATTGGCTGCCGTTACGATTCATCTGCACAGTACAATTGTTGTACTGACACTCACCGCGCCTCCTCCGTTAGCGTAGGTCGTCGCCCTTGTAACGCGCAAACTCCTCGTACAAGCCTTCTCAACAACCTGTTCTCCGCAACGTACCTTTCATCGAAGTAACAGGATCTTTCGTTTTGTAATATCTCGATCTAAAACAGGCATTCCTTAAGGATATGCCGACACCTTTTGCCGATGATCACGATCTCGCAACCTCCTCCAAGGTGCAAGAAATCAAAGCATTCTTTCTTAGCTTTATTGCCCTGCACTACATATACATCATAACATGGTCAATCATAGGCTCTATTATTATCTACCCTGCTAGGAACATGAATTATGTCGATGCTCTCTTCTTTGGTGTTGGTTCCGCTACACAATCGGGTTTAAATACCGTAAACATATATTCTATGGATATATACCAGCAGGTATTCGTCTTCCTTATCGCTGTTTTCACTAACCCGATTACCATCCATTCTGGGGTAGCATTTCTAAGACTATATTGGTATAGGAAAAGGTTTTCAGACATACAACGAAGCTCAAAATACTACGCTGGTATCAGAAAAACCCTATCGATGGCCCAGCCGGCCCCTTCTACATCTCTCGACGAGCCGGTGCCCTCGCACTCGGGCGGACTCGTTAACCTCATCAACAGATCAAAAGGTCGCATACGCAGGGGACTCCGGCGAGCAAGCGCGTCCAACGAAGACGGGCTTGTTGAAAACTCTTTTCCCGCTCGCTTATTTGGCCAGACATATTCCACGTCCCGAAACACTGCTCGTGCAATGGACAATGGCGACGACCGCTCTTCTGACCATTTCTACACCGAACTAGACACTCTTCCGGCTGCACGTGATATCCGATTTGAAAATACGCCGCATCCTCGCTACCAGAGTGAAGACTACCATCCTTCCAGTCATCCCCTGCCTTCTGAAGCCAATGTCAACAACGCATATTCTAGCGAAATGGGATTTGGGTCGATATTGTCTCGACGCGTAAGCACAGACTTCTCCGACGGGCCGCCGCTTGTCATCAAAGGCCCGCGTGAGCTTGAACTTGATAGCAGTGCGCCTGGAAATGGTCCAGTTAAACAGAGCTTGCCCACAAACAGCAGCTCCGATAATTCTAAAGATTCTGATTCGGAAGCGAGTCCAAATGCGCTGAGACCCGTCCGCTCATTAGACGCTAAACATCTGGCCAGAGTTGCTTCAAATGACTCCGGCCATGTCACATTTAAGATCAACGACCGTGCACACACCTTTGATAACACTGCCGGTACCCACCACGGGCCAACAGACAAACTACACCACAAAAAGCGTCCGACACATACCGTGCTACCTCCATTTGTTTATTCAGCCACCAATGACCTGGTCCGTGCTGGAACCCGTCCTTTTCGCGCGATTACCTCTTTCTCGGTTGAAGATGCATTTAACGCTATTGAGCGCCGATCGAGCCATATTCCGCATAACGATCAGCCTTACCTGTCCTATAACCCTACCATTGGAAGAAACTCGGTGTTTATTAACCTCACGGAGGAACAGAAGGAGGAACTTGGCGGAGTAGAGTACCGTTCATTAAAACTGCTGTTGAAGATTTTAGTGACCTACTATGTAGGTTTCACTGCTATCTCTTTTGCAGTTTTTATTCCGTTTCTTTACGCAGCAGATGAAAAGTACATGGAAGAAGTGAGACAGTACAATATCAATCCTGTCTGGTGGGGAGTGAGCACTGCACTGACGAGTTTCAACGATCTCGGCTTTACCACCACGCCTAGTTCAATGGTACCATTTTACGATTCGTCCTACGTCATTGTGTGGTCTGCATTTTTCATTGTTATTGGCAATACAGGCTTCCCGATCTTGCTTCGTTTCATCATTTGGACTATGGAGAAATTTGCCCCAAAGTACTCCAGCTTGAAGGAGAACTTATTGTTCTTGCTTGATCATCCTCGTAGGTGTTTCACTATGCTTTTTCCATCACAAGCCACGTGGTATCTCTTCATGGTATTGATTTTATTGAACGGAATCGATTGGATTTTTTTTATTATCCTTGACATTAAAAACCACGTGATTGACGCATGGCCTGGTAATATAAAGGCAGCTGTTGGCTTGTTTCAAGCTATTACTACTCGGACGGCGGGTTTAACTGCGGTAAACATTTCTGATCTGAATCCGGCAGTGAGAGTCAGCTACGTGATTATGATGTATATCTCAGTGTTGCCGGTTGCGATGTCTATTAGACGCACTAACGTGTACGAAGGACCGAGTCTGGGGATATATGGGAACGACGATTCCAGCGATGATTCTGCTGACCTAATTGAGCCGAGCGATAGTGCGGAGAGGATTGAGAGGATTGCTAGATCAGTAGAGTCAAGCGGTAATCACAGGACAAACAGCTTTTACTCTCAGAATGGTGGCTCGCATAGACTACGTCACTTGTGGCACATGGCAGGACAATCAAAAGGACGCACATCGTTTATTTCTCATCATTTACGGAAACAGCTTGGGTTTGATTTGTGGTTTATTGCAATCGCGGTGTTTCTTTTATGTATAACGGAATCTGGGAAAATTGGCGCCGACAGTCCGGGAAGCTTTTCTATTTTTGCGATTATCTTTGAGACCATTTCGGCCTATGGAACCGTTGGTTTATCTTTGGGATACGTTGGCGGATACGAGTCACTGTGCTCACAATTCTCTGTTGTCGGTAAGCTGATTATGATTGTGACTATGATTAGAGGGCGACATCGCGGTTTGCCGTACAAGCTTGATCGTGCTGTTCTCCTTGGTACTCTCGGTACCGCTGATGATAACGCCATTGCTGAGATTTTGACAGGGCCAAACAAGTCCAAAAAAGCCGCTATGGATACAGTTGGAACATTTTCTTCGAACAAGTCAGAGGCAAGTCGCGCAAGCAATCATGCTTTCCAGCCGGTCCCACTCGTACCCCCTGACCTTGAAGGGCAGGCTGGTGAGACAACACGCTCGAACGAGGTGTATGATGCAGACTCGACTAATGGAGATACACATCACGATGTACGCATGCCGACGACTATCAGGGGTACTGACGAGGCTGTTTGAGATTCAATTTAGGCGCCAAAGGAGACGATTTTTTATGATGCTTTTTTGAACCTGCCGTCCCGGTGGGCATTGCGGTATCCCGCGCAGACGTAACTTTTCCCTCCCACCTATTAAACTTCACCAACAACTGCACACCTTCACCGTTCTTTTGACGTCAAATACGCTTTAGGACATTATAAAATATCCGGATAAATATAAGCGACACTGGTTGCACTTGCGCTTTACTGTATAGTTTGCTTGCATCTTCATTTGTCCGTATTGTTCGCCAGACGGGCCTGATAGATAACCATGAAGCCCCCAAGAGTGGGTATACGCATCCAGCTAATTTCCTGGGTGTCGATATGCGTGGTTCTATCGCTCGTGGTGAACACGTGCGTCTTGTATTTTAAATCAGCACATTCAGTCGAAAATATCCAGGGAGATCGTCTCATCAAAACAACTGAATCCCGCGGCAACCAGATTTACTCTTCTTTGAATCATGTCATAGATGACGCCGAGTGGCTTTCTTCGCTCAACGAAATGAAACAGGCTCTGTTGCCTATAAGTAAAAATGTTTCTGCTGCAGTAGAAGCCTCCGACTATGTCACAAACCTTCAGTCTGTCAACAACATTCTGAATTTATTACTACAAACATCCACCTACCTCAAGCAAGCCATTGTCTTCGACGGCAATCTCAACGTCTATACAAACAGGTCCTCCGCTTACAACGCCTTCGGGACCACTCAAGGTTTGGGATCTGCGTTGATCCCTATCACAAATACCACTGACCTGCCGCCTTCGCTATACGACTCTGCAGGTCTCCTTATAGGCCCAGTGCGAGTCTTAGGGTCCTCGCAGGTTAACGGAAGCCAATTCCTGTTTAGCTACACATTGCGTATTGTCAATGGTACAGGTATCACCGGTATTTCTACCGAAATTAACGACAAATCTACAGTAATGGGTTACCTAACTCTCATTTTCTCTTCGGCAATATTCCAATCCGCTAATCCTATCGCAGGTGATGCCGATATCAGCACAAACGAGCCGGACTCATTTTACATCGCTACAAACGACGCCAATTCACAACATTCAGCTAATGCCGACTCGGTTATTCTCAATGTATATTCACTTGACTACCTAATAAACCCTAGCCAAAACTCAAAGCCTATATGCTACTCTGGTGAATGCTACGATCCGATATCGTACGTTAATCTCACCAATCTTGGTGTGTCTGAAAAGGATAGGAAATCAGGCGACTTTGTTGTGTTACCACGCACCGTAATGGGCCTTGTCCCGCTATCATCGCTATCTGCTGCTAACTGGACAGCTATTCTGCTAACGTCGAAAGACTCATTTTATGCGCCTGTCAGCGACTTGCGCAATAGTGTCATCATCATATGCTTGACCATGTCATTTGGCGTCTGCATTGCTACATTTTTTCTCGCCAGGATATCTCTACGTCCTATTATCCAGCTCCGTGACACGACTGTCAGAATTATAGCCGAAATCACAGATGAAGATACTCCAGGACCAAAGTCCAAACCTTCCAAAAAATCGTCTAAACTCGCCATATGGATGAATGGCTTCAAGTCAAAGATCTTTCTCAAAGATCGTCACAGCAGCTCTACACTTGAAAAGGCCAGTCAGCACTCTTCTAGCGGCTCTTCGGCCCAGTTCAACGACGTTGCATTTGCCGAAGATGCCTTGGTATATGTTAATTCGAACCATGTCTCTAAACGGCTACCTTCGCGAGTACCTAGACGACAGTGTGTGCTATTTCGAGATGAATTCACTGATCTTACCGAGGCGTTTAATAAAATGATAGACGAATTGTTCTCTCAATATAGCACGCTGGAATTTCGTGTTTCTGAAAGGACAAGGGAACTCGAAAAGGCAAAACTTGAAGCTGAAAACGCCAACGAGGCTAAAACAGCGTTCATTGCCAATATATCGCACGAGTTGCGGACACCATTGAACGGTATCCTTGGTATCACGGACATTTTAATGACAGAAACCTCTTTAACAAAAATACGTTCGTCGCTGATGATGGTATCAAGGTCCGGTGAGCTTTTACTTCATTTATTGACCGATTTATTAACCTTTTCAAAAAATCAGCTTGGCCATGTCACACTAGATGAAAGCGCCTTTCTCATATTTGACATAACGGATCAAATTCTAATGACATTCAGTCGCGAGGCGCGGAAGAAAGGAATTGTGTTTGCATACAAGCCGGATAAGTCGGCTAAATACAGCAATTACGAGTTTCTTGGCGACACAAATCGATTGCTGCAAGTATTGATAAATATTGTTTCAAATTCTCTGAAGTTTACTGAACGCGGGGGTGCAGTTGTTTTGACCTTGTCATATTTCTCCGAGGATGAAGAAAGCAAAATTCCTGCTGCTCAGCTGCTCAACTCCGACGAAGTATCTCGGTTGGATTCTACTCTTGGATCACGAGAGATCAAATCACAAAGTATTGAGAGTTCGGTTCTTGAGCTACCAGAGCAAGACGAAGATCTTAAGACTAGTCTCGGAAGCAAAGTAAAGAAAGGTAGCAAAGTCTGGCTCGTGTTTGATTTGAAAGATACTGGTATTGGAATAGCTGATAATATTCAGGATCGAGTATTTGAAGCGTTTGTACAAGGAGACTCGTCATTGTCTAAGAAGTATTCTGGTACGGGACTAGGTCTTGCTATTTGTCGCCAACTATGCGAGCTCATGGGTGGAAGCATCAAACTGGCAATATCGAAGCTAGATGTTGGAACTACTATCAGAGTTAAAATTCCTCTGAAGTTTTTAGATGTGCGCCGAACAGTGATCCGCGAACTGGATATCGATAGTCCCGCTGATACGAATAAGTTTGAGTCAGATACGGAGTATTTTGGCGAGGAATCGGTAGGATCGAGCCCGGTAAGTCCTATTAGGGATAGACAAGGTCGATCGCAGAAGAAGATCTTGATTGCAGATGATAATTCAATCAACCAAGAGATCATGCGAAGGATGCTCGATTTGGAAGGATATACTAATTTGGTTACTGTGTACGACGGGAAAGACGCTATTGAGACTATGGAGAAAGAAGGACAAAGCATCGACTTGGTCTTCATGGATGTGCAGATGCCTCACATAAACGGATTAGAAGCTACAAGGCACATAAGGACAGTGTGTGGATACAAAGGGCCTATTATCGCACTTACAGCGTACACGGATCAGCAGAACCGGACCGAGACAACCGACGTCGGGATGGACTACTTTTTGGCTAAACCCATAAGAAAGAAAGAACTGCACGATGTGTTGAAAAAGTTCTTATGAGTGAATTAAAGTTGAATACGAAACTGTTTTGATTCTATTAAGGGTCGTTTGTTTCTCAACACATGCAGGGGGGGGGGGGGTCCTCTAAGCCGCACGAACTACTTTATTTCTTAGTTTCCCCCTTGCATTCGGGAGTTAAGAAACTGCGCGTTTTCACCCTCTCCACATTGTGCGTCCTCGATCATTTCACTCTGCGATTTCTCCTTTAAACTGATATTGGCGATATTTTAATTATTATTTATTGGTTTTTTTTAGCAGGAAGTAATGAATAATTCAGAAGAGGAGTCGTATTTTAGGCGAATGTACTCGCAACAGCCCGTGGGAACGCCGTCAGAACAACCTCCAAACAACCAAGATACAAGGACATACCAAGAATACTCAGCCGCTCTTAGTCAGCAGCAGAAGTTGCACCCCTTGCCTGCGTCTAATCCCATGTCTATTTTGCAGGAAGTCCAAATTCAGGGCGTGTCGGCGCATGATCAGCACCTATACACCAATGCATCTGCCCTGCGCCAACAACAGATACAGCAACAGTACGAGGCAGAGAACAACGCCACCTTGAACGCCAAGAACGAAACTTCTCGCCTCGACATGCCTCCACCTCTCTTCTACCCGCGTAAAGGATCCAGTAGGAACTCTTCGCCGATCCGGCAGCCGGCGCAGCCACAGGCCAACGTGCAGAGAGTGTCAGTTCATAGCGACTTCGCGCCAACGTCGTTTAGTGGCGGAAACGGACAAGATCTAGTCGCTTTTGACCGCCACCCTGAAGCATTCTCAGATAAGACTTTAGATCGTGCAACTACTTGCAAACTGAAGATCGAGCACTACTATCAGATGTGCGTCGCCCACGCCGTCGAGCGAAATCAGCGGCGCATCGAGCTCGAACAAAAGCTACAAAAGGAACGTGGATCGGAGGAACGCAAAGCACGCCAATTGGCGTCGCTCGGCAAGAAAGAATCAGCGTTCCTGCGCCTCAGGCGTACCAGGTTGAGCCTGGATGATTTCCAGACCGTGAAGGTCATTGGCAAGGGCGCATTCGGCGAGGTGCGACTCGTACAGAAGAAAGATACAGGCAAAATCTACGCTATGAAGACCCTATTGAAGTCTGAAATGTACAACAAAGAACAGCTGGCACATGTGAAAGCAGAAAGAGATGTGCTAGCAGGTGCTGACTCCCCCTGGGTTGTGTCGCTGTACTACTCGTTTCAGGACTCGCAGTACCTGTACTTGATTATGGAGTTCTTGCCAGGTGGAGATCTTATGACCATGCTTATCAACTACGATGTGTTTTCAGAAGATGTCACAAGATTTTATATGGCTGAATGTGTTTTGGCTATAGAGGCTATTCACAAGCAAGGATTTATTCATCGTGATATCAAGCCGGACAACGTGTTAATAGACAAGAACGGACACATCAAGCTATCAGACTTTGGTCTGTCTACGGGATTTCACAAGACACATGACTCTAAATACTACAAAAAGCTTTTACAGCAGCAGCAAGAGCAAAGAAAAGACGAAGAACCTGAATCGGTAGACGCGATCCATTTGACGATGAACCGCCAGCAGATTCAGACCTGGCGAAAATCAAGACGTGTCATGGCTTACTCAGCAGTAGGAACACCGGACTATATTGCCCCTGAGATTTTTGGCAATCAAGGATACGGAATGGAATGCGATTGGTGGTCATTAGGAGCAATTATGTACGAGTGTCTAGTTGGATTCCCGCCATTCTGCTCCGACACTCCTGCGGAGACTTACCGCAAGATTGTGAACTGGCCGTACACTCTGCAGTTTCCTAGCGAAGTTTACCTGTCTGCAGAAGCCGAAGATCTGATTAGGCGACTGCTAACATCGGCGGAGAACCGCATTGGTAGAATATCTGCTGACGAGATCAAAGCGCATCCTTTCTTCCGAGGTGTGAACTGGGAGACGGTAAGAGACTTTTCCGCGCCATTTGTGCCGAAACTGAGTTCTGTCACAGATACGTCGTACTTTCCGCTGGATGAGCTCGAGAAGGTGTCAGAAAACATTCCTGCGCCGCCTCCGAGCAACGGAGAGAACGAAGCGCTGCGAGAGAACTTGCCGTTTATCGGTTACACATTTTCTAGGTTTGACTATTTGACTCGGAAAAATGCGCTGTGAGTTTGAACATTGAACACTAAAAGTGTTTTACAGGGGCAGACAATTTCGATGAATTGAACAGGTTGTCGATATGCGGCTTTATAGCTTCGAAGACCTTGTGGGGCTCGTCGGCGCCGTTAACCACTGCTGAAATGGTGGATGTTTCCTGATCGAGCAGCTTGTGAAATTGAGACATGACTTTTTTCTGGAACTCTAGTTTTTCGTAACGCTCTTTGCCGTAGTTTCCGCGTGCAGCCGCCGTTTCTGGGTCAACATCAATGAACAGTGTAAGGTCAGGCATAGGCAGACCGCGATCGCACGCTGCGCACCAAGCAGGATCCAAACCCTTAGCGGCAGAATAAGCAATACCTGAAAAAATATACCTGTCCAGCAGCACAGTCTTACCACTGTCGAGAAGGGAATTGACCTCCTCGACGAGTTCCCACCTGTTTGCGGAAAACAGAAGATGGATACTCTGGTCGGACAGCGCTACGCTGGGATCAGAGAGGTACGTGTTTATCATCTTGCCTATAGTTGTAGACCGCACTGGGAACTTGACTAGCTGGGGACTACGCGCGGTAGCCGAAAGGTACTCGAGCATGTTTGCACATTGTGTAGATTTTCCCGCCCTGTCTGGGCCCTCAATGACAATCAAAGCGCCCCTCATTGGACGTGCCGCGTAATGGTGAAGGAAGAGGTGGAGGATTTGAGTAAGAAAGCTTAAATTGAATAGAGTTTCATTGACAAGATTTTTCGACACCAGCGATTTGCCGGAAGCGGTTTTTTTTTGTTTTGCGATACGACTGCGGGGGGCAAAATACAAAAGGAAGCAGGATGATTAGCCGGGCAATGTTACGGCTATGTATACGCACCGCAGCTCACAGTACGACACAAACACACATTGGGCTTCCGGGACTGCTGGGGTGCGGGCGGCGGACGTTCAGCAGCAGCAGGATGACGTGGCATGGGCACATAAAGAAGCCTAAACCTGGTGAAGAAATTAATGTGACTTTTATTACGAAAGACGGAGTACAGGTACCCGTGCAGGGCAATGTGGGCGATAATCTGCTGGACTTAGGTCAAGCCAATGACATGGAAATGGAAGGAGCATGTGGAGCATCTTGTGCATGCTCGACTTGCCATGTAATTATTGATCCCGAATACTATGATCTCATTGAAGAACCTTCAGACGACGAAAACGATATGCTTGATCTGGCATTTGGACTGACGGAAACGTCGCGGCTGGGCTGCCAGGTGCACTTGACAAAAGAATTGGACGGCATGCGAGTGGCATTGCCTGCAATGACCCGCAATTTACAAAAGAAAGATTTCGAGTAGACCTATTCTAAATCCGCATTTCGTATCATAATATTAATTTACAAATTAGCTGTTCTTGACCATTTCAAGGAACGATTGCTTCGACAAATCAGTCAGTACTTCTTTCCGTTTGTCAGTGCCTCGGATATCCTTAGTGCTAGCACCAGTCATTCGAAGCTGGGCGGCCATTACGGCGTTAAACAACTTCACCGCACCTCTTTGTGCGGTCTTTTTCAGTACTTTCTCATATTCAAATCCATTAGTGTCATTATTGTCTTCATTATAGTACCAGTATGTTAAATCGCTAACATGACCTCTATTCTTTTTTTGTTTTTCTTCGAGTTTCAGCAGCCGTCGAGCCTTCAGCTCCATCTTCTGGCTCTCGAGCTTCGCAACAGCATTGCTGCGGATTAAAATGGGGTTCTCTCGATTGTGTGCCTTGATGTGCGAAGAAACTAACGAGCTGAACGCATTAGAGAAACTCTCCTTGGAGTTGTTCTTCTTTGGTGCTTTCGTTTTCATCATACTGTTATAATCTTCCAAGTCTGATTCGCTCTCAGATTCATCGCTGCTTTCCTTCGCTTCATCGTCTTCACTCTCAACCTCTCCTTCGCTCTCTTCGTCTACTTCTCCATCGCTGGCATCACTGCCTTCTGCGCTTGCCTCTGTCTCATTTAAAACTCCGCCAGGTTCGTCTTCGTCCTCCCGATCCCGCTTGCTATTGTCATTCAACGAGGTTTCTGGACCATTCAGATCAGTAGCAAATGTCACGGATTTCTTTGGTTTACCGTTCCCGTTGTCTTGTTTTCTGCGCTTGCGTTCCTGGCCCATTATTCGACAATTCTGAGTTGTTAAGTCTCTTTCTGAGTTAGGTTTTTCATCTGCCTTTCGGATTTACCCATTATACCCTAACCCTGATATTTGCACCCTCTACTGTTTGACGGCTGCCCTCTCCAGGGCCAGTTTTCTGCAGCCAAAATGATTTAATAGAATAATAGTTTTGTAATTATATACTTAATGGTATTTTAGCTGTGTTTGTTTGTTGGCAGTACGGTGATAACACATCATGCTAGCTATATTGCTCATTGTACAACACCACTTCTGTCCCGTAAAGCTTATTCACCATTCGACATGACGTCCGTTCTGCGGCCATACGCGCATCCTGCGCCCGATCCTGCGATCTTTGCCCTGCGCGTCTATCCAGACGACAAGTCGGGTATTGCGCGTGCAGTTCCTTCTGACTATATCGACGATATCGACTATAATGACCACTACATAGCTGACTCTGCGAAATCCATAATCTCCAGCGCGTTCCGGCTAGGAATACGCAGGTACATGCGGGTGTTAATTAGTCAGCCGTTCGAAGTATCGCGAACTATATTGCAAGCAGAGTGTTTTGCACCGCCACCTGCTCACATTAGCAAACTGCGCGCAATTACTTACCCTGATCAGTATGCACCCGATGAGGATGAAGACGACGATGACGAGACTTCGTACTTCTCTAATATTGACGATTCCACAACAAATCCAGCAGCAAGATCTCCATCATCAAAGCATCGCAAACACCATTCTGACTCCCGCAGCAATCAAAATTATGACTACAGAATTGCTCAGCACGAACCCTACATCAGCTCAGTCGCTAACGCACTATGGACTGCAAACGGGCCGTGGGGTATCTGGAAGGCAACACACATATCGTACATGCAGGGGATAATGGACTCTGTCTTGTGCGCCTGGGTGTCAGGTTTAGCTTCTGCGATGTTTGGTATCCCTGACCCAACAGTCATAGGAATCCTCGAAACTACGCGCCCCTTCGCTCTCATTATCAACAGAGTACTCTCCAAGCTGGCGTCCACGTTGCTGCTGATGCCTGTGGATCTCATTCGTACTAGAATCATTCTATCTCCAGTACAAGATCATCCGCGGTCATTTCTGAAATCGCTCAACGCGCTGCCTTCCCTGCTGTGTCCGTCCTCGCTGCTGCTGCCAGCGGCTTTTCACAGCGCAATCGCCACCGCCTTCACACCCATATCCCTCTACCTGCTACGGTCTAACTTTCACATGGATCCTGTGGTCTACCCAGGACTTTATAGGCTTGCACACTTGATTTCCTCGCTCACAGAGTCGATCTTCAGGCTGCCAATGGAAACTGTGCTGCGGCGCGCCCAGGTATCGCACCTCTTCGAAGTGTACAACAGCACGCCCGAGGGCCGCGAGAAAATATATGACTGTACAGGCATAATGACCTTGAGTACTACGGGAAGCATAACCGGTCCGAGCGTTGGATTCAGAACAGTCGTACCCGTCTTGCCTGTGTATGGAGGCATCCTGCCATCCTTGTGGGAGCTCGTGCGCTACGAGTCTGCGGCTGGTGGATCCAAACTCGAGACGCTTTGGCGCGGCTGGAGGGCCAGTGCGATTGGTATAATCAGTTTCTGGGCACTCGAAACGGTAAGTGACGACAAGAATGACCTGGAAATTGCAGAAATATGATAATCTGTGCCAATTGTGATAAAGTTACCCGGCCTGATCAGTGGAACCGTTCAGGGAGCACAGTGAGCATGGCAGTGCAGAATTTTTGGTACTAATACAAATACCACCCTTCAAATCGAATCCAACAGAAAACGGGGCGACGGCGATTTACTATGGCCCTTCGGGGTTGGAGTGTTTGTCGATTGCTAGCCAGGGTTCGGACGTAGGGGAGAATAAAATATAGCAGCCTAAAACCATCGCTACGAGGGCCCGAACGCGTGGCACCCATGACATTGTGATGACCTGATGCATGCTACATCGTTTTCGCGAATGTGTTTAATTTAATCATGTAGAAATACGTATAATGAATATTACGAGTGTATAGTACTGTTATTCGTAGAAATTGCAAAGATGAGCGGCCTGAAGGTTATGCGATGTGTAAACAATGCATGACGTTGTCGCGATCGAGCTCAGGTCAGAGCGTCAAGAGCACAGCAGACGCACAGCGCGCCAAGACATGCAAGGAGACAAGATGTTCCGTCCATGCCTGGAGCTTGCTGCTGCTGCTGGTATACAGGCTGCCCATAGCCTTGTTGTGGGTATCCACCTTGCGGTGGATAGCCAGGTTGCGGAGGGTAGCCTTGCTGATAGCCTTGCGGCGGATAACCTTGAGGAGGGTAGCCACCCTGTGGAGAATATCCACCTTGTGGAGGATAGCCGCCTTGCTGATTGTTGCCAAAAAATGCTCTGTCCTGTACCTGAGGATCAGAGGACGATTGCTCGTACCCAGGAGGGGGCGGATTGCCTGCTTGGTATTGCTAAAAGCGTTAGAATGTTGGCGAGCAAACTAGACATCGGGCAGTTCCCGACAAGAGTGCAGTAGGTCGCAAGTACCGCTGGATAAATCGATACCGCGTCTGCTGTCGAGATTACTTACATCTTTTCCCATGAATGAGGTGTAGAAGAATCGAAGTGCGGGAAAATCGAATAATGAGCCACAGGCGTAGTCTAAGGGACCCTTTGGGTGGGGGTGTGGTACGCCAAACGGGTGAGGCTTTGGAATAGAGTTTTGACTCGATTCAGCAAGCAGCAAAAACTGTTCTGATGATCGAACAATAAGGTCCAGGGCAAGTCCTGCACGCACTTCAATTGCTCTAAGAAATATTCGTCGATAGAAATAGAAGTCACGGGGTCGTATTTTTCTTGCTTGCTGTCTCGGAGGTTGACGGCTTGGCCACACTGGGAGTCTTCTTGGACCGCTTCTTGGACTTGTTGGTGTCGGAAGGGGAAGGTTCAGTTGCGCTAGGGTTAGATGCATGCGACGCATTGGTATCATTGGCAGAGTTAGCCGGTTTGGACTTCTTAGATGAATGTTTCGTTGGCTTATTATGCTTTGATTTTGGCGGTTTCGAGGACTTGGCAGGCTTGGAACTGGCCTCTGTCTGAGGTTGCTTGTCTTTCTCATCTGTCGATATATCAGCAGTTGGTTGATGGTCTGGTCCTTTGGAATTACCAGAAGTGATTATCTCAGTGGGTGCTGCAGGACCTTTTTCTGCTGCCGCTGCCCCTGCAGCTGCTGCCCTTTCGCGCTTTCCCGGCTTCGCTGACTTAGAAGACTTAGCAGTCTTAGACGGTTTACTGGCCTTCGCTTTCGAGCGGCCATTCTCTGCCTCTTTCAAAGCTGCTTTCTTCTTTGATTTGGCTTTCTTTGATTTCGCAGACTCATTTCCGTCTACATTCTTGCCTTTCTGACTCTTTTCAGACTTCGGTGGTACTACCACATAGTTCGGGTCCTTCCATTTGAGGTACATGACATTCTTTCTGAACGTATTGTTAAGCGGATCTGGACTGTTCTCGCGCTTGACTGGAGTATCCTGGTTGATTGCAGGCTCTACACTTATCCGCGAAGACCCAGACAGCTCTGTGTGGCCGTGCATACTCGTTCCCGAAACGGAATCCATAAAGGATCTCGCCAGTTCCTCAGTCTTGAATGTTACATAGGCGTAGCCTGGACACTCCAATCGTGTCATCCTCTCCTTCTTGCCGGGCTCAAAGCGCATGTACACCGCCGCATCGGCAGGTAGGTTGCTCGCATGCTGTATTAAATGCTTCGCAAAGTCGGCCTCAGTCGCATCATACGGAATATTGCGGACATGGACCTTCATCGCATGGCGTACTGAGTATCGGTGTAAGACCCCGATATCCGCGTCATCGAGTTATGTTACTATGATGATTTGCCCTAACCCTGTCGATGCTGACTACTACTCGGGCAACCATTATTTTAGGGCACGGGAAAAAGCGCTGGTCCCTGCTCTCCCCACCACCACCACCGCAGCGGCACACCTCCAAACCGCGGCAGAAACGCCTCTAAACCTCTATAACAATCACAGACCCGCTCTTCTGCATCCATATAGAAAATGGGCGATCCGCAAAAATGGCTAGAAACCGTACAACAGTGCGAGTATTTGCCAGAAAACGATATGAAGAACCTCTGTGAGATAGTTAAAGACTTACTAATAGAGGAGTCTAATATCCAACCGGTCAATAGCCCCGTCACTGTCTGCGGCGACATACATGGCCAGTTCCATGACCTTCTGGAGCTTTTCCGGATATCGGGCGGCTTTCCGGACGATGTAAATTATATATTTTTAGGCGACTTCGTTGATCGTGGCTACTTCTCACTGGAAACATTCACCTTACTTCTTTGCCTTAAGGCCCTCTATCCCAGCCGCATCACGCTAGTCCGCGGGAACCACGAAAGTCGGCAAATCACGCAGGTGTATGGTTTTTATGACGAATGCACGAAGAAGTATGGCTCCGCGTCCGTCTGGAAAGCATGCTGTCAGGTGTTCGACTTTATCAGTCTCGCTGCCATCGTTGATGGCCACATTCTCTGCGTGCACGGCGGTCTATCGCCTGAGATACGAATGCTCGATCAGATTCGGGTCCTCTCAAGAGCCCAGGAAATCCCGCATGAGGGTGGATTTTGCGACCTGGTATGGTCCGATCCGAACGAAACAACCAAAACCTGGGCTGTCAGCCCTCGCGGCGCTGGCTGGCTCTTCGGTGAACGTGTCGCGCAGGAGTTTAACTATGTTAATGATCTCGACTTAATTGCACGCGCGCACCAGCTCGTACAGGAAGGCTACAAGCATCACTTCTCAGGCGGCGAAGTCGTCACTGTCTGGAGTGCTCCTAACTACTGCTACAGGTGCGGTAACGTTGCCTCTGTCATGAAGCTTGAAGATAATGCTGATCCTGTATTTAGAATCTTTTCGGCTGTGCCAGAAGATGTATTAATGGCCCCTCGTCGTGGAAACCGATCGGAATACTTCATGTAACGCTACCTCTCTTTTTATCTCCTCAAACCCTCACTCCTCCTTACTTACGACTTTTATGATATCATACTATTGCATAGTAAATTCACCAAATATCTTATTTATGAACAATAGAAATAATAAGAATCACATTTGTTGTATCCCACATGAACGAAAGTAAATGAACCGCAACTCATCGCTCTATAACGAAAGACATCAGCGGTGTTTTGAGTCGAAATAATCACCTTCACCTGTTCTTAGCAAAGAGAAGGACGAAAAATCTTTAAAAGGGTCACTGACGCTCCTCTTAGATCTGCGTTTAGGCAGCGCATCTGACGACCCGTTAGCCGTAGATTGCAATACCTTGTCCGCCTCGATCTCGTTTAAGTTGGGTACCGATAATGTAGTGGATGCACCAGGTTTATGACCATTTTGTATACTGTAGAGTTTCTTGTCTTGAGGGGTCTGGCTTCGTTGACATTGTATAGCATCATTCACAGCAGATGGCGTAACAGCGACTCGATGCTTGTTCTCATAATCGGAAGCAGAAAGCGTTCCAGGGGCAACGGGTACCAATGGGCTGCCGTCATTGTCCTCGTCTTCTTTGTGATAAAATACTGGTTCAGCAGCTAGCTGTTTAACCAGTTCTGGGACATGCGCGGCAGGAATACCGTCATCTGCATCGCCAATTGGACCATCCGAGTATTTCGCGGTGTCATTGGGGGTGGTAGTTTCAAAATGTTTGTTTGTATAGGTGCCATCAAACATTTCAAAATTCTGTTGGACATTAGCAACAGAATCAGAAGTAATATCCAATGATTCTGACTCCTTAACAGAAGAGAAATTGGATGTGTCGGTGTCAGTGCACAATTTAGGGACTATAGGAGGGGTCTGGTTTCTCAGCAGAGCCCATTGAGTGTTTTTGAAGAACGGGTGAGACTTGATATCAGAGGCGCCAGCGCGTGAACCAAGTCTTCTTGATTCATCTTTTGTTAGCAAACGTCGGATCAGATTTTTGCATACGTTTGAAATTGGCGGAGACTTAACGTCCGGAAAGAGTACCTCGTTGCGCAGAATGTTAGCAAAAGTGGAATTGCGGGTTTTACCCTTGAACGGGCTAGTAGCATAGAGCATCTCGTAGATGAGAATTCCAAGAGTCCACCAGTCAACGGCAGAAGTATGGCCGGTACCCCTGATTACTTCTGGGGCAATGTATTCTTCAGTGCCAACGAAAGAGTTCGTTCGGAAGTCAGCAACACAGGCCTTCGTGTCAATTGCAGGGAAAAAGTTATTCGTGGTTCGCGATGAAGAATTGGAACTGGAAGAAGAAACAGTCGATCCAGCAGAGTTGACAATAGTCGGGCGTCCATTAGACTCGGTTTGCTTAGACAGATCGAAGTCAGAAAGCATTATGTGGCCAGATGCATGTAGTAATATATTCTCTGGCTTGAGGTCTCGATATATGAAGCCCATAAGATGGAGATACTCGAGAGCGGCTGTTACTTCAGCAGCATAGAAGCGAGCGTCTTTCTCTGACAGGCACTTGCCTGCTTGCGTTTGCAGTGCCCTAAAGAACTCGCCGCCCATGCAATATTCCATGCATAAATAGAGGTAAGAGTCTGATTGGAAACAGTGGTATAGAGTGACGATGAAGGGATGGTTCGCTGTTGCTAGAATTTCCTGTTCAGCCAGTGCTCGTTTGATTTTGTTCCTTTTTATCATCTCCGCTTTAGACAGCACTTTCATTGCGTGTAGCTTGCCGGTGGCCTTCTCACGGGCCAAATAGACTTTGCCCACATCGCCTTTTCCGAGCAGCTTAATTTTCTCGAAAGAAGACGGCCCAACTGTCACTGGATTCATTTTTGTAGCATTTGTGGAGTAAGAGCGTTCCCTTGCTGGCGCATCTCTCGAGTTACGGCTAGACGAGGGTTGGCTGCGTGGAGATTGGCCATTTTTGAAATTAGGGGCAGAGGAAGTTCTCGGCAGCGGCGGTGTGAGCAGTGAAGGAGGTGGTTCGAGAGGTGCAGTTACAGAGTCGTCTGTTGATTCGTGTGCAAGATCGTATAGATGTTGTTGAGGTTGTTTAGTTGATGATTTGGGCTGGGCTGTAGATGCCGAGTGTCTGAAAGTGCGTGAGAAAGGTGATGCGAGCGGCGACGAGGGCGATCTAAAGCGTTTTATTTTCGAAGAGAGCTTTGATGTGGCGGACTGATCAGCTGTAGGTTTTAGTTGGCCTGTATGTGTGGGCTGGTCCTCCGACAGATTGAGTGCCGAAAGTTTCGGAGAAGTCGAGGTGGCAGCATTGGCGGTGGCAGCGGGCGAAGTAGCGGCAGCGGTGGCTGCTGGGGCGGCCAGCACTGTGGCTTCAAGATTCGGTGAGATGGATGGCGAAGAAGTGGAGGAATTTGAGGAAGGGAACTTCAGAAATGATCTCAGCTTAGAAATGTTGGCGTGAGACGAGGAATCGTGGTCGACGTCTTTAGTTATTTCGACGGCTAAAGCGGGTGTAAGAGGCATTTCAAACAGAATAAATAGAGGTTTCGTCTCAGCGAAAAGGTAATCTCAATATGCGCGCAGGTTTGCGTGTGTATGTGGTGGCACTGAAACACGGTGGCAGCACAGTATCGGACTGCTTTAAAAGGTGACAAGGCTTTCAGTCGCGGTAGATAGAGGGGGAAGTAAGGGTGCTTTAGGTGGTTCCAGGCTTTAAGTGGGAATAAGGTTTCAGCAATAGTTCGACTTGTACATTTACATGAAACCTTGTTTATGCTGTAAACAGTAGCGACTGAGGTTGACTGTTCCCTTTAGACATGTTCTTGCGCAAAACGCAGCTACTGCGTGCCTGCAGAAACGACACCATGACTTCCTGGCGCATGACGACGAATAGACCATGATGCCCTACGCGCTGCAGCGCTGTAACGTCCTGTTATCAGTGGAGGTTTTGGGTTTTACTTGCTTCTGCAAGACAAAAAGTCTACCTGCCTGCGCAGAAACTGACTCCCGCACAATCCACAAAAGCAGCGTCTTACAGCACTGTTTGTCGCCAGACCATGACCAAATCCTCTATAAATGCGGGTACGAGCCCTATTGGCCACTACCGCGATAACATGTCGCCTATGCGCTACGCGATACGGTCCAAGATCCTGCCGTTGATCAGGAAAGAGACACCAATATTGGCGCGTATTCAGAGCTCTATGCGATCCAACTATCTCGATTGGTTCTTCTCCATGCTGGCCAATTTCGGTACACACACATTTTATCTGCTCTTCCTCCCTATTTTATTTTGGTTTGGCCGCGACATTGAGGCCCGTGGTCTTGTGTATGTCCTGGGTTTCGGCGTTTACGCGACTGGCTTCGCTAAAGATTACCTCGCCCTCCCTAGACCAATGTCTCCTCCCCTACATAGACTCTCGATGAGCCCGGATGTTAACTTGGAGTACGGTTGCCCTTCCACCCACTCTGCCAACAGTATCTCGGTTGCCCTTTGGGTCTGCTCGGTCATACCGCATAGTCCGTCTAACAAGTACGCCTACGTTGCCGCTGCGATCTATACCTTCGCCCAGTCTTTCGGCAGAATATACTGCGGCATGCACGGTTTCGTTGACGTCTTTTTTGGCCTTTTTATAGGCTATTCCGTCTGGGCATTGGTCTACTACGCCTTGCCGCTGTGGGATCAGTTCCTCGCAAACCCTTCCTATCTCGTCCCGCTAGCCTGCGTAGTTCTCATCGCATTGCTGCTCTACGCTTGCCCTGACCCGGTAGACAATTGTCCATGCTTTGACGACTCAGTCGCGTTCCTGGGAGTAATCCTCGGTTGTTGGCTGGTCCAATGGCATTGGGGTGCCGATCCTCGATCCTGGCGATATCCCCCCGCGGACCTCGGCTACAACTACACATACAACGGATCGGCAGTGACCATTATAAAGGGAACAATTCCGTTCAGCACAGCTGGTCTTAGCTCATTCAATATCGCCCTGTTCTCTCTTCTTAGAGTCCTGACCGGCGTTACCGCTGTGGTCGCATGGCGCATAGTCTCGAAACCGCTTCTTTTCAGATACCTCCCCCCAATTTATAGATTCGTGCAAGGCAGATTTCGCGCACTTAATCTCCCTAGAAACTACTTTCTTCCAGCGAGCGCCTACAAAATCCCGGCTAACGCCGATGATCCGATCGTGGTCAGACCCACAAAAAGAATTCCCGAAATGATTCAGAATATCCGCCATCGTGGCCGCGGAGCTTCCATTGGACCTCAGAGCCAGATAGACGCATATGAAGCGATCGCTAACCAGCGTATCGAGCGTCGGGCTTCTGATATCAAGTCGCACTCACGGGAAGCTTCGTTGTCTTCCCCGTCTCCGCAGGCTCTTTCGCCGGCTATATCGAACGAGGAAGACGAGGCGCGCGATATGTCTCCTGAAGAGCTGAAGGTGCTTTCTAATGTCCCTGAGCGGCCGCTGCATTACGATGTTGAAGTAATTGCCAGGACATTGGTTTACGCGGGTATATCCCTGGTATCTGTGGAGGTCATGGGTCTATTCTTTATATCCTGTAATCTATTGGTGTAAGGACGTGTCATTTCATTAAAGAGGTTATGGTTATGACGTGGCAGTTTTCGTGCAGATGAAGAGAGCCTTATGAATTTTCTTTATCTTGTCTGTAAGAGAAGCATTTTTCTCTTTCATGATTTGCATAACGAGAAGTTCGCGCTTGCTCTGGTACACGTCCTGCTTGAGGAGTATTCTATTTGGGTGACGACAAAAGCGGATCCAGTTTGCGTTTGTGTAAGGAGCGTCAGGTGCAAACAGGATATCGTTCATGTATAGATTATTGTAGTTATGAGCACCTTTAACGACTTTAGTTGCAAGTGTGTAGTCTTTCAGTGCGAACGCGAAAAGCAGTATTGAGTGGTAGGCCTGGGCATCTAGCGACTCATAGGGGTATCGCCGTGGGTATTGTTTGAAAAGTTGCCAGAGCTTATAGCCAAGTGGTCTATTTTTTGTGATGGTGGCGACCCATACGAGAGTCGTAAGGGCATGCAGCTGCAAGAGCGAGCCGTACTGGTCGACCGTAGACTCAATTCGCTCGACCCAGTTGTCGGGACGCAAGAAGACGACTCGCAGGATGCATTCGAGCACTATTTTGTGTGAGTGCTCAACAGACGAAAACATACGGGAAGGCGCAGCCGTCACGACGTTCATGAGCTGCATGGCCTCTTTCTTGTCGTCGACAAGACGGAGAGCCAGGTATAGCAACCCGGGGGAGGGGGTTTTGAATGTCAGGAATGTGTTCTTGAGCAGAATGCGAGCCTGCGCATAGTCCTGATCATTTATAAGCGCCTTTGCGGCACCGTATATGGCGAACTGGTCCGGCGGGATGTGCGAGGAGTATATAGAGGGCAGGTCGGCAGGCGCGAGCTCGTCGTCGGGCTGTGGGTACGAGTTCACGTTAGCGACTTTGACGGGTGTATCGAGTGACAATGCCGGCATCAGGCGCGCAGCTGGTCCAGACCACAGGTATTTGAGAATGCATTGAAGAGAATCTTCTGGTAGTGTGTCAGCGACAGCTGGGTCGAGCAGAGCAAAGGAAGACGATGATTTGAATATGAATGCAGAGAGTTCGGACCGTAGTGTGAGAAGCAGCAGAGACTGGAAATAGGCGGTGTTTAAGGCGATAATTGATGAATGAGATGCGTCTATTGGTCGCGGCAGGGATTTGAAGGCTTTGAACGAGAGGTATGAGTGGGTGTCACTAGAGTCTATATTAGTTGTCGAATCAGTGTGTGATTGAACCGGCTGTGAGAGGTCATTGCTGATCGGGTGCACGTCTACTAAAGGTATACTAGGTATACGGTACGAGTCGCTCGCCAGCGGATTTGCTAGGGCAGAGTTGTTTCTTATACATTGCTTGTATAAGAAACGCTTCATTGGTCAGAAGTTATGTTGTTTAAGGGAGAAAATGGTTCGATTGATCGGGAAAAATTAGAGTTTAAGAGTGAGACCGGCAGTCAGTCAACCAGCGAATCTTCTCCTCACGATTAATGCTTGGTGTCACAATTTCAGCCGAATTCGACGGTATAAAAGAACTGTCTCCTGAAGATGATGGCGATTTCCAGTACGAGTTCACCATACAGTGCACATCGTGCAGGGAAACGCACAAAAACAATGTGATAGTGTCGCGGAACGACGCTTACGAACTGAGCAAGGGCAGATCAGCTGCAAATTTCGTCTTCAAATGTCAATTCTGCGGCAAAGAAGGTTCTATTAATATTGAAAAGGGACCAAAACCCCTCAAAAACGACTCAAAAATGCCCTTGACATTCCTAGAACTCGACTGTCGCGGCTGTGATATCACAAATTACTACCCTGGGAACTCGTCCTGGCGGTGCACTGGAGAGTCCGGACAAGTCTTCGGAGATATAGATATCAGCGAGTATGAATGGTACGATTATGACGAGAAAGCGAATGTCGAAGTCAGTATTGTCAATATCAAGTTTGACATCATCAAGTTGTGAGCGTGTAGGAGTGTCGTGCGCACCTGGCACCCTCGAATCAGGTTGTTATTTCTAATAAGTAAATTTGAAGCGCAATCCGCACACAGTGCTACCGCTTCAGATACGGATGTAATGAATCAACGTAAGATCGTTTAAACAGTCCAGATGTATGTAGTCGTAGACTTTTTGACGGCTGGTGTTTAGAGGTTGATTTGGGTACAGACGGTACTGCCACCGGTGGTGCAGAAACATTGACTAAACTGATTTTCAGTGTGCCCTCATTTTCATCCGCAGACGCTATTGAGTTACTACTCTCAACAGACGTAGAGTTTGTTTCGAAGTTTGCATTAATGCTTACATCCGGACTCTTATCGAATATCTTACTACGGAAGTTGGTGCACTGGCCGCTAAATTCAGCTCCAGGAGTGTGTCCTAACGATGCTAAATATTCTTCAAAATCACTAAGTGCGCCAATACTTTCTTCTGAGTCAGATATTCGGTCCTTAGACATGCTAAAGCATAGACATTGGTCGACCGAAACGGATCAGCTTACTTATCAAGTACGCGTAGAGGTAAACGCGATGTCCCAATGTCTCGGTGGATCTCCATAATCAATCGTCACAAATAAATCTTATGAGAGCCGTCGACGTTATAGGTTACTCTTTCCGATAATGCAGATCCACTTTCATCTCTAGTAATAGCACTGAAATCATACCATACAGATGTAGAGTCTGTATTGCGGCTAAATGTCGCATGTAGAGTGCCGTTTTCAGGCAACGTCAGTGCTTGGCCGAGAGGAAAGAAAGCCGGGAACCAAGAGCTCAAACAGTTTTCAGATCCTGTCAAATTGTTAATCACAATATCCCCATACAGAACGGCCTCAAAGTAACCCATGAACCCGTTTATTTTAGATTCTGAAGACTCATTGCCCCATTGTACCTCTGCGAACCGTTGATTCATAGTAGTGGTGCTGCTTATAAGGTCCATTGGCATCTCCGGGTCTTTGAACATACCTTGAGGAAACCCAAAACTCCATAGTTCACGAGGTTTAATGCCTTTCCACGGAAAGTATACGCTTTTAGTTCCTTCCTGAGCATGCTCTGGATTGGCAGAAAAGTATCGTACTTTATCGGGATTCACAATCAGAGGCAGTCGTTTGAATTCATCTCTGCTTCTTGTCGCAGCCGTCCATTCGCTATGCAGCAAAGGAGAATATATTGGCTCAACGAAAGTGGTGATGTTTGAAGGGATCATGATGGTGTCAGGCGATTTCATGCTGCAGAGTTGCGGGAGGCTTAAGCATTCGGGACACAGCTCATTATCGCCAAACGACCCAATAAGTTCTGATACAATAATATCAAACGCTCCAAGTTCAGCTAGACGTACACTTGCTTTCAGCGTGTCTAAATTCAGCACTTTCAGACAGCTGTAGTCAGCCTCGTAACCCTCTTTAACAGCCGCAGCTGGCACGGGGTTGCGTTCAATAGCCACGACTTGGAACTCTATGTCATCATCGACTTCAGATCGGCAACGCATAATCTCATCAATAATGTGGCCGTAACCTGCGCCTATAAGTAATATAGATATGCAGCTGATCTCAGGGTCACGATCTGTTATTGTTTTCAGTGCGGAGGCAATAGCAGCTCGATACATGTTGTACTTTTTCTGGTCGGTTTCCATAGTCTTATACATTGTAGAAGTAAGAAGCTGCTTGTGTGGCTGCATAGGCGTCTGTAGGACATCGAGATGGGTCTGTTTCTGTTTAGGGAACTGCCGTTCTAGCACTCTCTTGTAGTAAGAAGGAAAGCCCAGTACTATTATGTTCTTATCAGATTGAGCCGAAAGATAGTTGCTTTTGTTGGGGAGTGCGTCTGAATGTACTCGCATTGCTATGACTGGAGGGAAAGAGCTTACAGCAAAGGCCGCTAGAAGGCTCTCATACACGGGTTGCAGTGCGGGCAAATTGCGCTGACCGGGTAAAAAAGGAGTCTCGTTCTCGTCTGTAATATCCAAAAAGATGTGGGAGACAGTAGAAGAGTACCAGTCAACGAGGGTGGCCGAGAGATCGAGAGAGGCCTTCGAGAATATCAGCGCAGGTTTGATGACGATCTGCGATGGCAAGCCCGATACCGCTTCGTGCCACATCTGATAAGATCTCGGCATTTGAGCGTTCCAAAAGATCGAATATGATAGATTAGGATAAGCAAGAAATACGGAAGAAAGATTAGAGAAAGAGAAGCCATATAGAGATTGGTCTTTGAAGTCTATATTGATCAGTATTGTAGTGTAGCCGAAGTGTTCAGCTATTTGTATCTGTTGAAGCAGATGCTGTTTGAGCAAAGAGACAGAATTTCTAGAAAGAAAGAAGATAGATGAGACCATAATTGAGAAGTTATCTAAAGTTTGTCCGTACAAGGAATGCTCGATCTGCGGCAAAACTGGAGTGTGGTGATCGGCAAGGGTGCGGATATGGTCACAAGATTGATTGTACTGCTCCTTTGATTGTACATTCATGTAACAGTGATCAAACTTCAAATATTCATAGTCTGAATCATACATTGGGCAGATATAAAGATCACCACTTATATCTGATAGGCAAAAGTCGACCATGGGGGGCAATTATTGGTAAAGCAAGATGGATGGGGCCACTAGTCAATCTAAAGCTTTCCCACCTTTCCAACCCTTTCCCCCCCTTTATACTTATACAATATGCAGGCGGGTCGAAGAATACGGATCCCTTCTATAAAAATAGTAGTAGTCGGCGACGGAGGGTGCGGGAAAACTAGTTTATTGATTGTTTACACTAAGGGTGAATACCCTGGTGAATACGTGCCTACGATATTCGAGACATACAATAAAGTGATAGAGATCAATCAGCGACAGGTAGAATTAACGCTATGGGACACGGCGGGCCAAGAGGAATATGATCGATTGAGGCCTCTATCGTACCCTGAAACAGACGTGTTTCTTGTATGTTTCAGTATAGATAACCGCGAAACGCTTGAAGATGCATTTGAGAAGTGGATTCCAGAATGTAAGCATTTTTGCCCGTTCTCGCGTATATACCTCATTGGACTTAAGTCGGATCTACGGAAACACGCAAGCGATGGACTGGTGGATTACGAATTGGCTAAAACAAAAGCAGAGTTGTCAAATATTAGTTATTACGAATGTTCATCGCTCAACAATGATTTTGTTACTGAATTGTTTAACGATATTATAGTGCAGGATATTTATGACCTAGACCATTCCTACAACGCTCAACCGGAACATCCGCAGTCCACGCGAGCAGTCTCATCACCTACCAACGGCCCGTCTTTGCATTCGAAGTCACACTCGAAATCGAACTCAAAGTCAAAAAAGAAAACAAAGAAGTGCGTGATCTTATAAGGAACTTCACCGCGCCGCGTCTTTAGATATCTGCTCGATGTTTGTCCATAGTGACGAGACATTCTCGAAGTCTCGGCCTATTGCAATACTCTCTTCTATGGACCTATTTAATTCATTCAGCTGCGACAATACTGTCTCAAATTTACCTGAAATCTCCGCTATTAGAATCTCTTTCCTGGACTCATAATCCTTGTCCATGATGGTGGACCTGTCGAAAACTTAAAGTTCGACAACCACACAACATAACCTTGACGCGTCAACCTCTTACCACTACTGGCCATGAACCATATACAGGCTAAACAACAACTACTGCAAAACTATGAATCATTGAATAATTCATTAACTGAATTAATTGAACTTTTGTTAAAAATAAATCAGAAAAACGTCCCTGAAATATCAAATTCATTAAGAAACGTGGAAACTAATCTCGCATTAGTGTCCACGCTCATGAAATCTTCCGTGTACTCAATTTTCATGGAAGAACAGCCTAGCGACATTAGCTACTAATCGGTGGCATGTGATAGCTCCAAATCACTTGAAATCGTTTCCTTTTAGAACCCAAAGTACCTTTCAGAAACATCCGTAATTCGTTTACCTCTGCCTCTGGCAATATCTTCAGGCAGCACTTGGTGCTCAGTCAATGCTAAAAACGCCGCTTTGGCGACATTCATCTTGTTTCGACTACCAAACACTCGCCCTGAAACATCTTTCAGCCCGGCTGCCCGGCATATACCATGGACTACATGGTTAACGCGAAGACCGTAACCCAGCGGCGCAGGGAACAGCTCGAGCCTCACTCCATGGTACTTCACACGCACCGGACTGTACAGCGTTCGCTCCTCGTATCTCGGTACGTATCTCAGGCCTCTTATAGCATTCATGCGCGCCAGTTGACGCACTTGCAATGAGTCGTACGGATGCCGACCGTAACCAAGTGACATCATTCCATTCTGATCTCCGGCGACGCACAAACAATTTAGACTGTGTTTTTTGCCCAATCTCGTCTGATTACTAACAAACCTCATAAAAATGTATTCCGTGAACATGTTATTCACAGCGTACGGCTCTATTCCCGCTATTCTTGCGATCTCTCCTTCTCTTGTTTGTTCCGTGGCGCCCATCGTAGTACCTTCCTTAGCTGGCTGCGTGACGTATGGTGTACCCTTGAATTCCTCGCCTGGGCGCAAAAACGGATCTTGTTCTTCTTTCGATTGTACTTTGAACTCGTTCAGGTTGCTGTACACCACGTGCTGCGGCATCGGCTGCCGCGGCTTCGGGAACGTTGTCCATTCGCCGCGTGCAAAGTCATAAACCGGGTCGTACGTCGCAAAGTCATCTTTGTAGATAGGCCCGAACTGGTTGCGCTTTTGCGGTCGCGCTCGCGCATAGTCCACAGGGTCAATCTCACGCTCTGCCTTTAATATGCTATTTACAAGTTCAATAGGATAGTATTTCATCAGTTTCTCAATGTGTTCTCTCCGTCGGTCTTTTTCTGTCTTTGTATCATGTTTAATCGGCCCGACCAGCTCGCTATTAAACCGCATGCCTATTCGAAACACCCTTTGGTTTCGTAGCAATCGGCTGCTGCTAAACATTTCCGCCAAATGTTTGCTGAATTTTTACGCCTTTGTGATCGTTCAGCGGTCGGCAGGTCTTTTGTGAAATTGGCTAGCTCCAGGTTGCCCCGAGGAAATTTGTTGAACCACCTAACTCTAATACGGTCTCACGCTTGCTGATTGGTTGTGGCTTGGGTAATTACCTGCTCCTTATTGGTCAATACCTATCCAACGTGCTTTGCTCGATTTTTTCCTACCAGTCCTGGTATGTACATCAGACGAGCGTTCTGTTCCTCTTCCAGCCAGCTTTCTATGTCGAAACTGAAGTCTAAGAAACTACGGGCTCAGCTCGATCCGGCATCTGAAGAAAATGTGCTCAAGTCAGACATCTTCAAGGCTCTAGCGACCCGCGGACTCACATGGGACGACGTCGCAGTCGACATGGCACTATTGCGACCCAAAAGACAGAAATTGACACCCGAGCAACTCCAACTACGTGCACACAAGCCTATTGTGTCGACGTCGATTATAGATCTTACCTCTCACGGTGACGGAATCGCCATATATGACCACAAAGCGACGCCGCGTGCGCCTGGCATTAGACGCTTTGAGGTGCTTTTGATCCCCTCTGTCCTGCCCGGCGAACAGGTCTCTGCCAAAATTAGGTACACTGAACAGTTCTGGTCCCGTTGCGATCTGTTGAGTGTCGATTCACACTTCTCACCAATGAGAAACAATGACCTTGTGCAATGTAAATACTTCGGGCAATGTTCAGGCTGCCAGTTCCAGATGGTCCCGTACCCCGACCAGCTGATCCTGCTCAGAAACACCGTTAAGCGAGCCTACGAGACGTTGTGCGACCTTCCAAAGATCCCGCAGATCCTTCCAACTATGCCCAGCCCACAACAATTTATGTACAGAACGAAGATCACGCCGCACTTCTCGAAACCGAAGAACGATGAACCATTAAAGATCGGCTTCAACATGGCCGGCGGCGCGCCTGGCGAAATCGATATAGAGGACTGCATTATTGCCACCCAGCCTATTCGTGATTCAATGAAACAGGAACGGCTCAATATTGCTGCGAATATCGACAAATACAAAAACGGTGCGACGTTGCTTTTACGTGAAACTTACAAACTTGACGACAATGGACAGTTCTACCCTACAACCACTACCGATAACAACGAAACAGCTACTACTTTTGTCGGTAAATGGCGGTTTGAGTACTTTGCAGGTGATTTCTTTCAAAACAATGCCTCGATCCTGGTTGATTTCACAAACTACGTCAAACAGAATATTGGCACCAACATAAAGTACTTGGTTGACGCCTACTGCGGAGCAGGACTGTTTTCAGTTACCTGTTCTGACTCAGCTGAGCGCATATTAGGAATTGATATCAGTGCACCCTCTATAAAAAGCGCCAAACGAAATGCGGAACTCAACAATATCAAGAACGCTACTTTCATTGCTGGGAACGCCGAGGCCATATTTGAACCTGTCAAGACAGAAACAGAGCCTGATCTGACAGCCGTCATTATTGATCCACCCCGCAAGGGATGCGACACGAAGTTTCTGAACCAGCTACTCGAGTTCAGTCCTAAAAAGATCATCTACATCTCGTGCAATGTGTTCACCCAGGCCAGGGACCTGAAGTACTTCCTAACGCATCCGTCTGGTGCACCATACACAGTTGAGTCCGTGCGCGGTGTAGACCTGTTTCCGCAAACTCGGCACGTCGAATCAATTGCCGTATTGTCTCGTTAATGAATTCTCATGATTATCTATTCAATATTGTCTGTATTAGTGTAGGTTAGGGCTACTGAAACCCTTTAATAGGGTTGTGACTGCGATTATTGGGAGGAACGCACGTACAACACAATATCGAAGTTCACGGTTTAATTACCTTGCTAACACACACATAAATTATAATGGCACCTGTAAGTAAAATATATTAGCATATACCCGGCTGAAAATACAATACCGTGGGCTTTGCTGGCAGTGCAACGCATCAAAGAACAGTAGGCTAACATGGTATAGGTCGCAAAAGCTCTTGGAAAGCGTGAATACGTTATCGATGTCAGTGCTCCTGCTGGAGACGGCATTTTCGATGTCGCCAGCTTTGAGAAGTTCCTCAACGAGCGCATCAAAGTCGACAACAGACCTGGAAACCTCGGCGAGAGCATTACTGTCTCCCGACAAGGCACCGGCAAGATCGTCATCTCCGTGAAGAACGTCCCCTTCTCCGGTAGATACCTCAAATACCTCACTAAGAAGTACCTCAAGAAGAACTCTCTCCGTGATTGGCTCCGTGTCATCTCCGTCAAGCGCGGTGTCTACGAGCTCCGCTTCTTCAACGTTGTCGGTTCTGACGACGAGGAAGAGGAGGAAGAGGAGAGCGCTGAATAGATGCCTTCTACTCTCTAGTATGTGGAAACGTCTTTAATGAATATCTCGTTGTTTTCTTATTTGTGTATGTAGACCCTGTAGAAGTGTCTTGAGTCCTCTAACGGCAGATTGTACCTCAAGTGCGGTAGTCTGACCCAATGCGAATCGTCCTCGTAGATGGTCTCCCATGAGTCTCGCAGAATGTGGTCCAGTAGGATCTGTAGCGAAAACGTCTTTGTGCCTACTGTGATGTTTGAGTAGCTTCCTGCCGGCTCGACGAGAAACAGCCGCGTTCCCCTTCTAGCGTGGGCCGAGATCACGGATAGCATCCGTATGAACTTCTGCTTATCCGCCTTGTAAAGTTCGGCCGACGTAAACAGCAGTGAGATCACATCGGCGCTTTCAATCTGTTGTGTATATGCGTCTGCGTCAAGAATGTCCTGCTGAATAAATGTAATTTCAGGCAAATCGTCTACCACCTGTTGTAGTTTCCCCGTTAGCCTGTCAACGACGATAGACCAGTCCGCAATGTCTACCAATGTGATCGATTGAGGCATCGATACAGGATCTTTACGTTGTCTGACAATATTTGCGAGCGATATGGGGCCCTTCTGCGCATGTTGTGACTGAATCGCAGGGTACTCGTCCGGATCGATCAAAGAAGCAAGACAGAAACCTACAAGTTCCCCGCCCGGGCCGCCACCAAGACATAGAAAGTTTTTAGGAGTTCCAGTAGACAGTTTCAGTTGGCTGCACAGAATCGCATACATCGCTGCGCGCGAAGGGCTCCAGCGACACGCATAAGCGACTCGGTAGGGCTCTGTCGCAAAGGCCTGCATGTACTCGCGATCATACAGGTGGCCCTTGACCTTTTGGATCGGCTCGTTCAGAGACTCGATATCAGACAGCTCTGACCTGAAAGCCTCCGTAAACACATTGACACAATTCTGCGCCATGTGGAAGGCGTATATATAGGGGAAAAAAAACACGAATTTTGCAAACAAAAATGGTCGAAGCAGAGTTTTGAGGTGTTCGTCACGTGATAATAAGGTTTCTAGTAATTTTTCACCTCCACTTACTTGTTGACCCAAAGGCGAATAGAAAGCGATACGAATATCTAATGTTACGACGAGCACTGAGGAGGCCGAACCTGAGCACGTTTGGCCGGGGATTCGGATTTACTCCTGTGCGTGTACGCAAGTACAGTTCGTCTGAGGGCCAAAATGCGGCGAAAGAAGTGTACACTGAGCCTTTCAAAGTAATCAGAGCGCCTACCACGCAACACAAGAGCATCCGCGACATCATGGAGGCGTCGTTCTTTGCTTGCCACAGGCCGCTGAGTTTTTCCAGAGAGCAAATGAAAGACGAAATCAGAATAGAAAAGCAGGGATTTCTGCCGGTCACGGTTAACAGTGGCGAAAGCATGAGTTACGAAGGAGCCAGCAACTCGATAGAAGGAGACACTATTGTTATTGAGTCACTGCCGAAACTGTTAAGGCATTTAATGGAGTCGGCACGAGACCAGATTCCGTCTGTGGAGAAAAGACTGGAAGCATTGATAAATCGCAATCTAAGATTAGAGCAGAAGCAGATGGAACATATTGATGCGCTATTCAGCCCGGAAACCGTCGAGCTCACATCTGTGCGTCGCAAGCGGAAGCTCAAGATCAACAAACACAAGCTGCGCAAACGACGTAAAGCGCAACGTGCGCTCAAGAGAAAGCTGGACCGTTAGTTGAGTCCCCGACTTGGCAATTGTGTATCCGGCATGATTGTGCGTCCGGCACAATGGATATGTATATGTCCCTCCTGGTTGAAAAGACAGTTCTGTCTTACCATCAGACGTTCGAACAACACCTATAACCATATTGAAACGAGAATGATGTATGTTTAGCGTAATTTAGTATCTTAGATTGTCTGTGGAACATAAGCGGTGCCCGTTAGAAGGCGCGTACTGGTACACCACTGGTAGCGCTAGTTGTACTTCTCAATGTAGTACCTAGTAAGCGCGTTTATAGCGCTAGTATCGCCACTGCGCCACAAATTAGCGGAATCGACGTTCAGCGGGCTGTCTGGCTCCGGTGAGCCCAGTAGTTGCCGGATGGCGACTAAAGCCGAGGCTAGCGTCCATGCGGGGGACCATTTGTCGCTCAGCACGTCAAGGCATATATCGCCAGTCTTAAAGTCTATATTTGGATGTGATATGCGATTTTTGAAGTTGAATGTCGGTGGCTTTATGGGGTACTGATCTGGCACGGTGATCGTTAGGTCGAAAATGGTGTTCTCGAATGGTGAGGATGGCGGGCCCTCTATCTGTGCTGTCCAATGGTACAGATCTGCATCGTCTACAACTTCGAGGGCTATTACGCCTTCAGGTAGCTCGTTTTGAGCTTGTCCGAGCTCTCTGAGCAGTCTTCCGGGGGACATATGTTTGTAAGGAAAGGTGGGATGCGGACTATTGGTGAACCTTAATATTCGATACAACATGCTAGAAAAGCGGGTGCTTAGACAGAAGGACCTTGCTGTGTTCGAAAAGAGCGCCACTGGGACAGAGATCCTGGAATTTGTGTTGGCATTGAATGATGCGTGCAAGAATGTGCCGTTAAATGCAGATTGCGCAGTGTCCGAGAACGTGCAGAAACTGCTCGCTGCACTGGATCAAGTCGAACAGCTGGTGAAGGCAACGCCCCCGATAGCAACTGCCTCGCGATTTGGTAATCCTGCCTTTAGAGAATTGTACGACAAAATAGAGGATGCACAATTATTGAAGGAGTTTGGTCTTACAGCTGACGACGACGCCAGTCAGTACCTTTGCCGAGCATTTGGCGACCGCGAGCGAATCGATTATGGGTCCGGCCACGAGCTCAACTTCATGTGCTGCCTACTTTGCCTGAAGAAACAAGGGTTCCTCACAGAGAACGATTATTGCGCATTGGTCATCAAAGTATTCGAAAAGTACATAAAGGTCATGAGACACATACAAGCCATATACTTCTTGGAACCGGCCGGATCACACGGCGTCTGGGGTCTTGACGATTACCATTTCCTGCCGTTCATGTTCGGATCGGCGCAGCTTTACAATCACAAGTACTTACGGCCAAAGTCTATTCATGATATTGACGTGCTGGAGTCGTATTCGCACTTAAGTATGTACTTAGACGCCGTCAGGTACGTGAACTCAGTCAAGACCGCCAGTCTACGGTGGCATTCGCCCATGCTCGACGATATATCGGGTGCCAAATCCTGGTCCAAAATTAATGATGGCATGATAAAAATGTACAAAGCGGAGGTTCTCGGCAAGCTGCCTATCATGCAGCACTTTCTGTTTGGCAGCATTCTGCCTGCCGATCCAGATATGTCGCCCGCAGGCACCGAACCGGAACATGTGCACAACACCTGGGGTGACTGCTGCGGCATTAAAGTACCTTCAGCGGTGGCGGCTGCCGCTGCTGACGGCTATACTATTCCGTTCGACTGACTACGTGTCTACTAGTAAGTGCAAGAGCAGTAAAATGGTGTTTGTTATATGTCGTATTGAATGGGGGATAGCTGATAAACCCGAACAGTTTACGCAGCCTCTAAAGCCTCTAGGGTCTTGCGTCCAGCTTTCGTATACAAGAAATCGTTGAATTTGTGGGCCTTGTAGAAAGTGTAAAGGTAAACACCGACGGGGACAGTGACGAGCAAGAATTTGGCGCTAACTCGGCGGAAAGTGTTGAAGATGGCGCTGTGCAAGGCACCAGCAAAAGGGCGTTGCGCATAGCCCGATACAGAGTATGTGGTGACTCCACGAATAGGGAACGCGCTCATGTCGCCCCAGTGGCCAATGTATCCGTAGTGTTCTCCAGCCATTATATAAGTGCGATGTGGTGTGTGGAAAAAGAATGGTGAACTACTGGCGAGTGGAACTATTTGTTCGCATTACTGTGATTGGTTTGTAACGTTGCCATGGCACCCACTTTTCCCACAGAAACGGTCACTGCCCTTCTTTGAAGGTGTACACCTGTCGAAGGAAGGTTCTAAATTCTACGTCTTTCCGCCTCCCTTTTCTTGCCGACAAACTACGCGGCTTTATTAGTCTAAGAAATAACAATGTCTCGAGTGTTATCTCGGATTGGTGTGTTTGCCATTGGCGGCCTCTTTGTAGCGCAACAGTCACTGTATGACGTCAAAGGTGGCACTAGAGCGGTTATATTCGATCGCCTTTCAGGAGTCCAGAAAACCGTTGTCGGTGAAGGCACGCATTTTCTAATTCCGTGGCTCCAGAAAGCAATTGTTTTTGACGTCCGCACTAAACCTCGTAACATCTCTACTACGACTGGATCGAAGGATCTTCAAATGGTTACACTGACGCTGAGAGTGCTGCACAGACCCGATGTGCCACAACTGCCTCAAATATACCGAAATTTAGGTCTAGACTACGACGAGAGAGTCTTACCCTCAATCGGTAATGAAGTTCTAAAAGCTATTGTTGCCCAATTTGATGCCGCTGAACTTATTACGCAGCGCGAAGAGGTTTCGGCTCGGATCCGGCAAGATCTGAAAGCTCGTGCTGCTGAGTTCGATATTGCATTAGAAGACGTTTCCATTACCCACATGACATTCGGACGTGAATTCACTAAGGCTGTTGAACAGAAACAGATTGCACAACAGGATGCAGAACGTGCTCGATTCATCGTTGAAAAGGCAGAGCAAGAGAAGCAAGCTGCCATCATTCGGGCCGAAGGTGAAGCTGAGGCAGCAGAGCATATTTCTAAAGCATTACAGAAAGCTGGCGATGGATTATTGCTTGTGAGAAGAATTGAAGCCGCTAAAGAGATTGCAGCGACTCTTGGCCAGAGCTCTAATGTTACCTACTTGCCTTCTGGACACTCGCAAGAGTCCGGTAACGGCGCAGGAGCGACGAATTTGTTATTGAACATTGGAAGGTAGTGGCGCCCTCATATTACGTATGGATTGCAGCGACATTAGTATCTGAATGTAAATAATCATCTATTTTGAATACACCTTAGTTAGAAGGTTCACCGTAGATGAAATTTCTAGCCCATGTAGGAAGAATAAAGGAGGCGGCATGGATCTCCTTGTTGTAGTATTTGCACAATTTGCTTTCCTCAGCAGAGTCCCAAGTGCGCAAAGGTTTTCTAACATTGGCATTAGGGTCCTTGGAGCAGACCATAAATCCGATCTGGCCAGAAGGATATGTGGGGATTGTAGTGTAAGCGTAGTCGGCGACAGGGAACACTTCAGCGCAAGCTTTGCGGAGATCCTTAATCAAAGGCATATGAAGCCAGATATTCTCAGCTAAATAAGGAGTTAGTAAAACAGTTTAATGGGTGGATGGGGGCAAAAAAAAAGGATAGAATACTTATCCTGCCAAGCAGCGAATGGCAGCAGCATTCGATACTCGGTGAAACTTCTCAGCACAACCTTGCGTAGTAATGCAGCCCTTTTCAGTGAGGGCTTCATGGAGCAATTCAAAGTATGGTTTCTGGAACAGAGCTTCAGCGGGGCCTTCAGGGTCAGAAGAGTCCGTAATGATAACGTCGAATTCGTTCTTGTAGTCAGCAAGGAACTTGAATCCGTCGCCAACGTGCACTTTGACTTTAGGATGCTCAAAACCAACGCTCATTCCAGGTAAGTACTTCTTAGAGACACGAATGACGCACTCGTCGATATCGCAAAGAACAGCCTGCTCTACGCAGTCATGTTTAACGATCTCGCGAAGGACACCGCCGTCACCTCCACCAATAACGAGCACCTTTTTGGGGTTGGGGTGCGAGTTCATAGCCAAGTGGCAGATCATCTCCTGGTAGGCGAACTCGTCGCGCTCAGTAGCCTGAATGACACCATCCAGAACCAAGACATTACCGTAGTCGGTTGATTCGAAGACAAGCACATCTTGGTACTTGGACTTCTCGACATGGAGAATCTGCTTGACACGCAAAGTCATAGCCTGGCCGGGCCAGAGCTCGTCACTGACTTCACGGAACCAACCATCGTTAATAGTGGGGTGAGAGAGTTCAGAAGCCATTGTATTTTAATTTTTAAGAAAGTATAGCGAAGAAAAAGCGTTGGAGAGCTAGATTATATTTTTTTCTCCTTGCACGGCCGGGTAACTACATCCGTTGCGCGTTATACGTATAAGTCGGGTACAGCGGTATACGCGGATGAACCTGCAAAGCGTGAATATTGTTATTCATTAATATGAAAGACCAAGTAGTGTGGCAATCCGTAGGGCTGGTAGTTTAGACGCTTAGCCATTTTGGCAAAGCCTTCTGTCTCAATGAGGTGGTAGAAAGGGAATGTGGGAAACATGGCACCGTCTCTGTGCACTTCGGCCTTAACTAGCAGAACGGCACCACCTACTCCATCCAACTCGATCTCGATTTTCGGATCCTGAGCAGGATCGTACAAGTGAGCCATCAGCGTTCTATATGTAGGCAGTTCTGCGTATCCTTCGAGCAAAATCTCGTCGTCACCTAGAGTAGCAGCGAGGTTCTGAGCTTCCTGCGAATCGATCCAGTTGTTGAAATCATACGGTCTCGAGAGGATTTTCCCATTTTCTCTGTATTTCTGATGAACGTTCGGCGCTATTATTGATTTGTTATGAGCAGTGAGATCTTCAATGAGAGTTGCGGGGGTTTCGACAATGTCAGTATCTAGCCATAAGACCCATGACACATCAGGTTTCAAATTCGTGAAAAGGGCGGAATTTCGTGCTCGAGCCATCGCGGACCTTCTTTCTTTTTGCGCTTCAAATTTGTGCCTTGATTTCTCGTCTTGCGCTACACGGTTCTGGAAATCCTCTCGTAGAATAGTCACTTTACCAAACCTCGTCTGCGGTGGATTCATTTGAATATCAGCAACGGCCTTCCTAAGTTTGTCCTCTGTATCTCTTCCATCGTTATCTCTGGGAAGTATGAACACGACATCGATCAGATCCCGCGGGTACTTTAGTGAGAGTAGGTTTTGCCAGTACGCGGGCTCGAAACGCACCATTGGCGATATCAACAGCACACGTTCTTTATTCTTTGCCGCATTCGGGGTAGACTTTAATTTATTGAGGTTGTGTCTGCGTATGACGGATTTCGGAGATATTCTTGATCCGAACTCTGTGCGATCGCGCACGCCGACGTTGCTGGTCTTGCCAGTGTAACCGAACTTGCTCAGTAAAACGAAACAACACGCTGCTACGGCAATATAAAGGATAATCCTGTGCACCTTTCCTAGTCGCTTACGCGTGTTCCAATACTGTGTAGACATGATGCAACTAGACCTTCAATACTGGTGATTCTAGCGCGCTTTTATGGCCTACTGCTGTCGATAAGCAGGCCTTTTCTACGGCAGAAAATGTTTGAAGGGGGACAGGACAGGTGTGGTGCAAGAAGATGTCACAAAGTTGGGCTAGCAGAATAGTTTGACGAAACTTTATTATAAATAGAGTTTTTATGATTCGACAAGAGAGTCTACTAGCCCGTCTATATGGAACTCGTAGAGCTCGTAATTTCTCCTGCAGCGATAACGATATCATCCGAGTAGAGCACGCATATCTGGCCAGGTGCTACAGCTCGGACGGGCTGCTGGAATTGTATGGTGAGGCTGTCAGAAGCGTCGCGGTCGACAGTGGCGACGTCGTGGAACGGTCCCATGGACGAAATCCGCGCGCGGATACGAGGAAGTGCCAGAACATCTGGTACTTCTAAGATGTTCTGAAGGGTCATGGAAAGTTGGTCAGAAAATAGTTCTGGGTTGTCGTGGCCGCGGACAATATGTATAGTGTTGAGATTGGCGTCTTTCCGGGAGACAAACCAGGTTCCTGTCTCAAGAGGGTCGGCCTGGTGCATGTGCACGCGTGCACGCTGGCCGATAGTGTAGTTCCATATACCGAGATGGTCGCCTGCGAGTCTCACGGAGCCGTCGTCTCTGTGCGCAATGATCGGGCCCGGCCGATCGGCGATATAGTCGGCGAGGAATTGCGAGAAATCGGAGTAAGATTCGCCGACGAAACAGAGGCCCTGCGAGTCTGGGTTTTGTGCGGTTTTGAGCCCGAGTTCGTTAGCGATCTGGCGTGTGTGTTTTTTGGTGGTGCTACCTAGCGGGAACAGAACGTTCGCGAGCGACTTTGACGGTACAGTGGACAAGAAGAAGGACTGGTCTTTGGTGGTGTCGATGGCGGTCATGAGGACAATAGCGTTTGATGTGGGGTCATGCATGATCCGCGCATAGTGGCCGGTGGCGAGCCAAATATCGCCAGTAGAGGCACGTGCCCGCAAGTTATCGGCCAAAATACCAAATTTTATATGTGCATTGCATGCGACGTCCGGGTTTGGAGTCCGGCCGTCGGCGTAGGCGTCGATCATTGGCTGGAAGACTCGCGCCCAGTACTGCTTTTCGAGGTTGATGCGTTCTGCTGGGATCTGGAGCTGCGCGCATACCGCCTGGACGTCTGCCCACTCGCGTTCAGTACATCCTGGCTCCTTCGATCCGACAACTGGCGAGTCGCCCCAGTTAGCCATGTATATTCCGCGAACGTCGCTGTGCTGCTGGGCAAGCTGTGCGGCCACCACCGACGAATCGACGCCCGAGCTCATCGCGACATAGATCGTGTCACCGTGGCGCGGGCGCCGATGGTGTAGACTAGCAACGTCAAGCGTGTAGGTTCTCAGCCGAGGAATGCACGGGCTGCGGCGTAAAAGCCGACCGAAAAGCATATAGTCGACTAGCAAAAAGTCTGTGCAGTGGTGGGTGTGTGAACCCTACCTTTCGCGTGCACAACCAGGTCCAGGGCAAGAAATGAGGCTGCTGGTCCTGAGCGGCGCGACGGCGCCCTTTGAGCTGCTCATTGAGCTGATACTGAGCGAAGAAGTGCTGCAGAGCGTGTATGACGCGGGCGTGACCGAGCTGCGCGTCCAGTATGGTATGGCCGAGGCCATGTATGAGAAGTGTCGACAACGGCTCCGTCAACGGCTCGACGACCAGCTCGACAAAGACGCTCCCGAATGGGCTGCTGTCGATATCAGCGGGTTTGGATTAACTTCTAAAATTGCAGATGAAATCCAAGCCGCAGATCTGGTGGTTTCGCATGCCGGAACTGGGTCCATCCTCGACAGTCTCCGTGCAGGCAAACGGCTGCTTACAGTAGTGAACCCTGATCTCATGGACAACCATCAGCGGCAGATCGCCGACCGACTCGCAGCTTACCAGTATCTAGTGTCTTTTGTGCCGCTGAAACGTGAAGACGACAAAATGGCTCTTGGGGCCTCTATCCAGGCTCTTTTGGGCGCACCTATACGCCCTCTCCCGCCACCACAGAGCACCAAACTCGCGAACTTGATCGACACAGTGGCCGGCATCGTGTAGTCTACGTTGAACGGGCAAGTTTTTTCACAACAACAAAAAAATTTAGGTGCAATAATGCGTGCAATGTTTGTCTTCTCTCGTATTCTAATGTAATGCATCAAGGCCGTACTCTAATTCCTTCTCAAGGTCAGCCGTGTCAGTGTTGCCCAGGTTCTCCTGCGGTTTAGGCACCTCGTCATATGCTGATTCGTACTCAGTAGACGCGGCTGTCCCTGTAACTGATACGGCCGTCGTCGCGGTGAAATCAAGCTGGCTGGGTCTGCGAGCTCCTGAGACCTCGTTCCGCATGTCTATCACTTCGTTCAGGATGATCTCACGCAGCTTATCCATGTCGTTGATCGTCTCAAAGGAAAAATCGAACGGGATCGGACACTCCATCTCGTCCACGGGGTCGTGCCAGAGTTTCAGATACTCGTGCTCGAGCGCTTCCTGTACTGTAATACGGCGATCTGGGTCAAATGCTAAAAGTTTGTCGAGCAGATCCAGTGCCAGAGGGTTGGCCTCCGGAAACAGCTTGGAGAATGGCAACTTGGGCTGTGCTGGCAGTGAGCGGACATAATCCTGCGCGCGCTGCGACCCGATGCGCGACAAAGTGTCTTCGTCTGGAGTGCCGAGCACTGAAAGAATCTGGTTCAGCTGGTCGACATAATCGCGTCCGCGGAACAGCGGTCGCCCGCCTAGCAGTTCGGCGAGAATGCAGCCAACAGACCACACGTCAATAGCCTTGGAGTAACTCTGAACAGACAGCATAATTTCTGGGGCCCGGTACCAGCGCGTAGCAACGTATTCGGTCATGAACCCGGCGTTACGCTCTGGATCTTCGCTGAACCCTCTGGCGAGACCGAAGTCGCAGATCTTCAGTTCGCAGTCGGCGTTGATGAGTAGGTTTCCCGGTTTCAGGTCGCGGTGCAACACGTTCGCAGAGTGTATGTACTTCAAACCGCAAAGCGTCTGGTAGATGAATGACTGGTAATGCATATCGGTGAGTGGTTGTTTAGACCGTATTATCTGGTGCATGTCGCACTCCATGAGCTCTTCGTAAAGGTACACCTCATTGAAGTTATTGACATCGACGATATCGAGGTTGTACAAGCAGACAATGTTCTTGTGGTTGCGAAAGTGTCTAAGCAGCTTGAGCTCACGCAATGCTCGCTTGCAAACAATAGACCTTGAGAAAACGTTAGTCACTTTCTTCACAGCGACACCTTTACCGTTAGGATCGTCCGCAGGCTTAGCTGAGCAGACAATACCGTATGCACCCTGGCCAAGCTCGCGAGTGAGTTTCAGCGATTTATCAATTGTGAAATCTTGTCCAAAGGTTCTATACGTGTGTCGAGGCATGTCGAGAGCCATAGTACCGAAATTTGCGGTCTGTAGCAAGAATGTAAGGGGTGTAAATGTCAGTCAATGGCGCAGTAGAGCCTGGAACGCGCTATTTTTGGTTAGCCTCACCAAGCCCTTCAAAGTCCTCTTTGCACCCCTTAACAACCAACGGCCGCTACTAAGGAAAACTCAAACAGCCGCATCATACAAGGTCGCGGCTAACATGCCGTTATGTTCCTACGTAATTACTAGTATGCAACGTACGCATCTAAAACAAATACATTAATCATATACAAACACGGTCTATTGTTATGTATGCCGGTGCTTAGCGCTTCAGTGGCTGGCTAGTACCAGGCAGCTCTTGTACGGCTCATCGAACTGGCAACCGCATGAGTCTGTGTGCCGTCCAGTCTATCAGTGTGGTAGGCTTAACACCAGAAACGATAAGTGCGGATCAGGAAGTTCTTCTTTGCCAGTTCTTCACGCTCAATGCGAAGCTCCTCGTTCAGAGCATCCAGATCAAGCTCGCGACGTCCCGAAGTGATATCTGCCGTGCTAGGTGTGACAAACTTCGTTCTGAACCAGATCTTATAGCACAGGAATAATGTGATCACGAGAGGTGCTCCAAGGTAGGATGAAAAGAAGCTTTTCGCGTTTGGCGATGCACCTATTGGCCATACAGAGACCCAAAATGTGACAACAAGTACAAGAATGTTGAAGATGAATCCAACGTATGACCCTAATACACCAGCTTGACTCGTGAAAGGAATCTCTTCAAGTGTGTGTCCTTGCTTCTTCCAAGCAATACGGAAAAGAATGTGACTGAGGCAGATAGATCCCCAGGTGAAAATGCAGGACAATCCGGTGAGCGCTAAGAGCCAGGTGAATACTTCGCCCTGTGCTGACGAGGCAGCAATAAAGCCTAGTAGGCCAAAGGCTAATATAGTTATGATTGAAACGAGAGGTCGACCCTTACGATCAATGTAAGAAAATATCTTAGGAGCCATGTTCTGCTGCGACAGGGCGCAGAGAGTGCGAGAGAATCCGAATATGCAAGAATTGCCAACAGACAGAACAGCCACTAAAATAACAGCGTTGATTATTGACGGGAGCGCGTTAATTTGAGCATTGACTACCGCAATGACGAACGGTGACGCTTTGGCATCAACAGATGAGTCTCCGAGAAGACGTGGGTCATTGTAAGGCACCAAGAGACCGACAATTGTAAGACCTACAATGTAAAACAAAGTGATGCGCCAGAACACTTGTTTAGCGGCTTTAGGCAACGTCTTACGAGGATTCGCAGTTTCAGCAGCAGCTAAACCTACTAGTTCAGTGCCAGCGAATGAAAACGCTGCCGTCACGAATACCCTGCAGAGACCCTTAAACCCATGATTGAATGCACCCGGGTTATGCCAGTAAGTTCCGCCGATATATCCACCAACAGGTCCCCCGCCGCAGACAAGTACGATACCCAGGATGACGAAGCCAACCACTGCAATGACTTTAATAAGAGAGAACACAAATTCAGCTTCACCGTATCCGCGAACTCCGAAGAAATTGATGAACACTATGCAAACCCAGAAAATGGCAACAAATACAGCAGGGCTGATAGACGTTGTCCAGTACTGAATAGTGATGGCAGCTGCAACAAGCTCAAGAGGAAATCCAACGAACCATTGCATGGCATAATTCCAGCCCATAGCGAAGCCCCATGCAGGATCGATGAATCGTGTGGAATATACGGCAAATGCACCTGAGACTGGAAAGAGAACTGCGAGTTCACCCAGCGCGTGAACAGTGCAGTACAGCATGATACCAATGAGAGTAAATGCAATTAATAGAGAAGCTGGACCACCGTCATTAAGGGCCTTACCTGAGCCTACGAAGAGACCGGTACCGATAGCTCCGCCTATGGCAATCATCTGAAGATGCCGCCCTTTAAGACTTCTGCTGAGCGGAGACTTAGCAAGCCTAATTTTGACAGCTTCTTCATCAAACTTGCGTCCAGTGCTGCGGGAGGCAGCCTCTATTTCGGCCTTTTCTTCAGGGCTGAATTCGTATGGTTTGAAGGAATCAGCAAATTGTCTCAACATGCCAGGTTTTTGATAAGCATCGGCCTGTGTGCCGCGCTGATTATCAGATCCATAAGAGTAGTCAGAACCGTTGTCAGCTTTTGCAAATTGATCTTCCGTCATTGTGCAAATGAACTAGGAATAAAGAAAGAGAAATAGTACAAAACGCGAAGTTCTGATATCTAATCTAACAGTTGAAAATAATGCGGCCCTTAAAAGATGTAGATCAGTGGAGCTCTCTTTCAGGCACCGTGAAGATAATAATCTAATACTAGACTATATTAGATTGTTAAGAATTGATCGTGCACGTAAATGATGCTAGAGAGGTTGCAACTTCACTTAGAATGTTCAATAAAAAGAATAGAGCGCGTGCAGTCTATGCAAATCTAGAAGTGATGAGAAAGAAAGCAGAGACAACGGAGTTCCTTTCGCACTGGATATAATAGTATGAGTTGCTGTAAGGCAAACCAGAAATGATGCTATATATATTTAGCAGTTGTATTTTGTATTTTTTTTGCATTTTAGGTTGATCAACCTTGAGTTAAGCAACCTTAAAAGAAGACTTAGAGTTTGATATCCGCCAATGCACGGTGCCACACCTTACTTAAAAGTACCTAGACGTTACATTCTGCAACCATAAGCTTTGTGAGGCCAAGTTTCGACGAATCAAAATGGGCAATTATCCACCAAGGTTTCAGGCAAACCGCGAAGTTCTTAGACACTTCCATTTTCAGAAGATTTCGTCATTTGGAAGGAATCATCCATCATTCGTATTCACTGCGAAATGATCGACTTCATGCCTGTTCCCACGGCGATAAGCGCATTGCCAAGCTTTGAGAATCGAGCATGGTAGAGCCAAATGGTACCAATTGAATATCGTGCCCGAAAGCAATGATACCTGGCAGGCAGGCGGAGGTATTCGCAATTGGAACGGCTTCAAAGGTTGCGAAATTAACATCGGCAGACCGTTGATGATGGCGAAAAGATCATATGTGAAGCCATCAAAAAGGTCGATTGGCTAATACAGATGCACGACTCCTAGACCTAGAAGGGTTCGAGCAAATGTTGTCTGATCCGCAGTCATTCTCACTTCGCAAGACCATACGGCTATGAAATTGTACCTGCATTGTGCGATAGAGATTGAATCACCTGCGGGCAAGCTCTGCAGGGCACTATGTTGCCATGCTATATGATGCGGCCACGCTTATGATGCGGCCAGGGAAAAGGTTCGGATCTTGGCATTCTAGAATGAGGTGACGATCCATTGCCAAGTGCCGGGGGATTCAAATATGTGACCAGAACTGACGAATCTCGGCTTGAGCTGATTACGAATGTTACTGTCTTGCTATGGCTATATAATCGCTGATCACTGAATCACGGCAGATCATTCCTTAAGCGAAGGTGACTGCTGTTATTGCCAGTTGAATTTCACACTCGGGCAAACATTCTGGCAGATGGAAGCTCTAACACAGAAACCACTAGAGACGGTAAACGGTCGTGCAGTGTTCGGCTGTTGCTCTGTGCGGCTGACAGTCATGGGCGAAAGTCAAGCGAGCACAGGCTACAGAAGCCGTCGTTAGTGCGAAGTATAGCCGCAGGTCACAGAATCACAACAAGCATAGTGTATTGTTAAACTAGCTAAACTAAACCGCGCGTCATCAGCGTCCAAAGACGCAGTGCTATCCGTGCTGGCAGCAGGGAGGACATTGACTGGTTTGATGGAGAGCGCACGTTGTTGGGGATAGGGATATTTAGCCATAGCAACGGTAATGCCAAGCCGCATAAAACTCCCACACAGAAAACAAGGGTACAGCCAAGATACTACAAAAGGACCCAAAATACACGACCTTCAGTTTTCGACACTAATGGAATCGCTGGAAGTGCATCCTCGTAGCTTTGTCATTAAATGGGTGTCGATACCAAAGGGCTGCACGCTCTACTACTCGATTGCCCCTAAAAAGAAGTCGATAAATTTCGGTATCTTCTCAAAGAACCCCTCGACCGTGAACGTGCCCTCTGAACAACACTACGTTAACCTAATAGATGATCCATCCTCTATAAACATTCACCGTAAAAGCGCCGTCTCTTCGCGCCACAACTCTTCGGTCTCAAGTGACGAATCGCTTTCTGTTCTCTCAGAAACACTATCCACGTCTGGCCTCTTTCCGGTCCAATGGAAAGGACGTGTCCCCGGTAACGAGACCGTCGAAGGCTCCTTCTGTCCTGATTCGACATGCAACTCACTTGAGTTCGCCCTCGTCTTCGATAATCTTTTCTCCAAGACCACCTCAAAATCAATTCGCTTCTCAAAATCCCTCTCAGCCCCCAGCTCTATTCTCCCCCCTACCTCTTCTCATACTGATAACTCTGCTATCCGCCACGGCACTCTCCTAAAACACAAGAGACGCAGAGGACAGGGCTTTGCTAAACGCCAGTTCTTGCTCGATCGTCGAACAGGCGTGCTCTCTTATTTTCTAAATTCATCTTCTGTCTTGCGGGGTTCTATCCAGCTGCATGATGCCGCCATCTCCGCCAAGAAGTCCACACGCGAATTCTTCATAGATTCCGGCTGCGAAGTTTGGCACTTGAAGGCGTTGACTGATGATTCATGGCAATCCTGGTTTGATGAGTTTAGCTTGATTAAGGCGATTCCTGTAGTTCCTTTTACCCCTACACTGGCCCTTCCTGAGCTGCCCGTCTCCTCTGCGTCTCGAATTTCTCATATTCTCTCTAATGCTGCTTCCTCTTGGGCCCAGGTCGACGCCCTCTCTGACCGTATAGAAAGCCTGGTCGGCTCTCTTGCGTCCGCTGTCTCGGAACGGTCTATTGAACCAAGCATGCAAAGAAGGTCTTCTTTCCTGCGACTCCGACGTCGCAACAACGAAGATGATTCAGGAGCCGCGTCTGCAGCTAACTCGGCCGCCTCTTTCACTCCTGTTTCTAATTCCTCCCGATCTTCCTTAAATGAAGACTCAGACATCTTGCTTTCTGCTTCCACTGAGTTAAACCAAATCGCATCTCTACTTAGGTCAATCTCGTCTTTGAACAAATCTTCTATAGAGAATGCACAGTCTGACATTTCTCTGGCAATTGATAATGGACATATAAAGACTCCAGAATCTTTGTCCCCTATCATCTCAAGTTTCCGCAGAGCTTTCAGCATCTCCTCTGGCGAGTCAGTTTACGCAGATGCAATGGAAACACTTTCACCTCCACCCCCTAGCCAGAGGATAGCAGCTACGCACGTCCAGAACTACGAACCAGAATTCGATATACGCGATCAAGACCAGGTGGTACTGCTCCCTGATCACGACGATGATTATAACGAGTCTTCTGATGTTGTAGACACCTACAATGACATGTCCGGAACTGAAGAAAGCACAAGCTCTGCCACTGACTTATCAACAACAGATGAGCTGATGTACCGCGCTGCCAGTATGTCAGATCACGCAGAACACCCAGAAGTCACAAATCTATATCCACTCCCTTGGAAATCGCATGTCAAACGAAGGACAAACGTCCCATACTGTGATATAGCACCCATTAGCTTGTTTGCATTCCTAAGGAAAAATGTGGGAAAAGACCTTACCTCGATTGCTATGCCTGTCTCATCGAATGAACCCATAGGGCTACTGCAACGTTACTCTGAGGCTATGGAGTATTGTCATTTACTGGATGAAGCTGCCGCCGCGACCAATGAACACGGCGAGCAGATTTTTCTAGTGGCTGCATTCGCTATTTCTATGGGCTCCAATAACAGGGAGAGGGTAAGAGCCAATAGAAAACCTTACAACCCTTTGCTTGGTGAAACGTATGAACTTGTTAGGGAAGACATGGGTTTCCGGCTCATCGCTGAGAAAATATCGCATCGCCCTCCTATTATGGCCACTTACTCCGAGTCACGGAATTGGACCTTTCAGCAAGCGCAGCAACCCGAACAGAAATTTTGGGGTAAGAGCGTGGAATTGACCACTGGAGGTACTGTTCTTCTGAATATACGAGGCCCTGGTGGTAATACAATGTATAAATGGAGCATGCCGACCAGTATATTGAGAAACTTGGTTGCTGGAGAGAAATACCTAGAGCCACATGGCGGTTTTACTATACACGGTTCGGACGGTAGCTCTGTTGTAATTCAGTTTAAGTCAGGAGGAATGTTTAGTGGGAGAACAGAGCGAGTTATGGCAACAGGTTCAGATAGAAAGCGTCATGCGTATAATCTCACGCTTACCGGTAGCTGGGTTGAAAGATTGGAACTGGCTACAGCTGATGGAAAACCCATTAAAGACCTGATATCCACAACTGATCCACAGGATAGTGACCCCGAGAAGTTAAGGGAGTTGCGAATAACCAAAAGCAAGCTTAAGAATGAGAGCCGATTTGAGGTTTGGCATGTGGGTGATATTGTTGAGGACCCTGTTCACCACTTTGGGTTTACTGAATTTGCAGCGCAATTGAACGAGATAACGGAGATCGAAGACGGCCATATGGCGCCTACCGATTCGCGACTACGACCTGATCAGAGATTATGGGAACAAGGAGAGGTCGACGCTGCGCAGCAGTGGAAAGACAAAGTTGAAGAGAAACAGCGCGAGCGCCGTAAACTGTACCCTGAAGGTCAAAATACGTTTATGAGCAAATGGTTTGAGAAAACGAACATGAAATGGGTGAGCAACGAGGCGCTGTTTACGCCTAAACGAGGCAAGGACAGCTACTGGGCGACGAGAGAGAAACAGACGTGGGAGCCGTGCGAGCTCTGGTGAAGTGTGCATATGCGAAAGTAAAGTCAAAAGAACAAAAAAGAGTTATGAATGATATGATATATTGCATAAGTATCAAAATAGAGAAGTGACGGTGTCCGTAGAGATGTAGGACAACGATTTCACGAACGGCTGGACGGAATCATAGAGATCGGTGAGGTCTTTGGGGATCAAGACGGCGTCGAACTCAGGACCCAAATGTCTGATTACGTGCGTCATTCCTTCGTAGGAATCGCACGGTATAATTTGAGAAAGAGAATGTACAAGTGGACTGTACAGTCGGAACATGTCCGGCGTGGCTGAGCCAGTTGAGTCGATTGAAGCAGCGGCTGATCCAGGCTCAGGCGTTGATTCCGGTTTGACCGATTTGAAGACAATTACAAGGTTCTTGTCTCTGATTACGCTGTCCAGCAGAGCGTCGAGATCTCCCGAATCGTTGGCCGTAGGGTTTACTACAACTATTGCTTTTTTCTTCAGGCTAGAGGCTCGTTTCGGCTTCGGTTTCGGCTGCGGTTTATCTGAGTCTGACGAGGGCTGCTGGTCGCCACTTTTGGCCGTCCATAGCTTGTAGCCAGAATACGCAAGAGCCGCCAGACTGGTAGCAACTATAGCCGCTCCTACGACCGCGCCAAATCCTGCGACCTTCAAATTGCGACGGTGTCGGGCTCGCTCCATGTTCGAAAAGTTGGTGCAAGTAGTGAAAAGGGAGGCTAGAGTAAATGCCGTATTTGGATAAATAAGAAATAAGGTTTGACATGAAGATCGCACAGCATATACTAGAGTGGTACGTGCAGGCGAATTGCAGCCAGAACAAACGTACAACATGTCTGTATCTATTCCTGGATGGCAGCGTAGACAGATACTGAAAGCGTGTCCTTTCCTCATGGGAGTCGGGAAGCGCATTGTGTTCAGAGACGGCGCGTCGGTGACGCTACTAGAGCGGAAGGAGGCAGATGACCGGCAGAGAGAAGCGACTGTGCGCATAGAGGTGTGCCTTGCGCCTATAGACGTCGTTATCTACTGCTCAGAGCTCATACAGGCGATCACAGCTGTTCCAAGAGAAAACTTGTATAGTGTAGGAGACTTTGTTTGCGGCATGAGCAGCTCCGGTACGATCCTGCGCGCCAGGCGTAGAGAAGAATGGGAGACATTGACAGATGTCTTTTCCCTAATAGTTTGCATGAACTCGCGCGGCCAGGTGGCTCCGGGGTATGTTGTCGGCAGCAAAGAGCACAAGAAGTCGTGCAGTAGTCTAGAGAAAAGCTGTATATACGGAGGTGTGTCCAGTAATGGACTGCTAGACAGGAAGAACGTTGTCCGCTGGTATAAGGAAGTGTTTAGTCAATATGCGAGCCAGCATTCAGACAAAGCAAATGATATCGTACTAATTGTGGGCGCTGTAGGCTGTGACGACAGTTTTGAGAGTATGCTGAAGGGACAGGTGAGGCTGAAGAATGTGAAGATCGTCGAAGCCTCGCCCGGGTATGCCTACTTCACGCCACTGGAACATAGTCTATTCAAAAGAATGAGTAGGCATCTAAACGGCAGGATTACGGGCTAAATAGCTGGTGTCATGAAGACTGATCTGCAGAAGTTCTATCCTTTACTTTGTGGATTAGGTTTTCAGTACTTAGAAAACGACAACTATAGAGAAACGATGTGCGGCGGACATGGATTGCACGCGAAAATTGCGCCGTCGATTTTATCCAGCGATTTTGCCAATTTGGAACGCGATTGCAAACATATAATTGCGTCGGGCGCAGATTGGTTGCACATTGATATAATGGATGGTCATTTCGTGCCTAACATCACTATGGGTGCGCCTGTAGTGCAATGTTTGCGGAAAGCTATTCCGAAAGGTGAGACATTCTTTGACTGTCACATAATGGTTTCTAATCCAAAACAGTGGGTTGATGATTTTGCCAAAGCGGGCGCCGATCAGTACACGTTCCATGTTGAGGCTACCGAGAACCCTTCGGAACTCGTTGACTATATCAAATCGAGGGGCATGCGTGCGGCGTGCGCTATCAAACCAAAAACACCGGCTTCTGCCGTGTACGAGTTCGCCGAAAAGCTCGATATGATTTTAGTGATGACTGTAGAGCCTGGATTCGGTGGCCAGAAGTTCATGCCTGAATGCATGCCGAAAGTCAAGGAACTGCGCCAGAAGTTTCCAGACGTCGACATACAGGTTGACGGAGGACTCGCCCCTGACACTGTCGACCTAGCCACAACTGCAGGTGCGAACGTCATTGTCGCCGGTACGTCTGTGTTCAAAGCGCCAGACGCAAAGGAAGCCATCGAGACGCTACGTAGTTCGGTTACTAAGAACGTCCTGGAATAGTCATTACTGTTACTTTACTGTGTTGCGATGTTTGTCGCAATTTGTGCATGTTAGTCTTTAGCTCGTCCCAGAGCATAGCCTGCAGAGAAAGATAGACTGGCGATGATGGCGATTCCGGCCATGTAGGAGAGCCTTGCGTAGGACTCATTACTTGTTGCCGCCAGTCTTCTGTTGCGCGCATTACGTATTCGTCGTCGTCTGCGGAGTCTCATGCGTGCATCATCGTCATCTAGTTTTGCTGACGGTGATCTCGACCCTGTAGATGCTCTAGAAAGGCTTCCTGATGAGTTTGCCCGGTTGCTGGCCCGTTCAGTATTGATCCGTCGTATAATTGACTCAAACGACGCCTTCAGGTCGGCATTGTCACCCTCTACATCTTTCAAGTTGTACGTGCTGTCGCTCGAATATTCAGACCCATCATTTAAATCGATCCATGACCCTTCCATTACGACTGCTGTTCTTTTCCAAACTGCGGCAACTACGGCGGCGTTTGCTAGCAGTTGATTCTCGCTGGTATCGTGGAGGCACAGATCATAGCTAACTTAATCGCCAACCTAATTTGACTGAAGTCCCAACATCCAACCAATCAGGTGCATCAATAAACTTTGCTGCCCGTTATCTCCGAGTAGCGTCTTTGATTTCTATTACAAGCACATTCAGCCAAACAAAACAACAGGGTATAGGCTCCTTACCGCGCACTAAATGGATGCTACAGCCAGTGCGCGTCTACGACGCCGACATCGCGTACCTTCGGCTTGTCGCTTGTGCCGTATGCGTAAGCTCAAATGCGATAAAACTCGCCCGGTGTGCGGCACCTGCAAGACCGCCGGCGCTGAATCAGCCTGTGTTTACGAAAGGCAACCATGGGAACTGGATCTAGGCGAAATCAAAGATCTCGTAGCAGAAAATCAAAGACTCAAAAGGCTTCTCAGTGATTCGGGTCATACAACGCAGCTGAACGGACAACCACCCACATCTGGCTCTGCTAACGGTGTCGTTCTACGATCTCCAGGTATCTTTGCTATCAAGAACTCGCGCGTACTATATCTAGGCATCACTAGCTGCAAGGGCCTTATATACTATGACCGATTTATTCAGAGACCAGTTAACAGGGCATTTGGGTCCTTTAAGACATCGTTATTGGACTTCCTTGACCCAGATGAATCTACTGACACTTTCCCTGACTCGGCTGTCCGCTACTTCAAGTCTCATTTGCCCTCCCCGCTTCATCTAATGGGGTCTGCATCCTCGCATGACGTTCTTACTACTATCATGAAGTGTTTCCCTACATCCACGGTGTCTAACTTGCTTATAGACCGGTTCTTTATTGCTGTCTACCCATTGATCCCTCTGCTCGACGAGATATCTTTTAGAAGACGCTCCTCCGCGACCCTCGATATCGTATCTTCGTTCAGTTCTGCTGCAAAACGCCTCCATTCGGATGATTTTGGCTTTGTTGCGCTGTATTTCCTCGTCCTCAGACTTGGCAGACTCTCTTTGCCGTTCGACTGGACACCGGAAATGGGTGTAGGCACTGACACTCTTCCGCATACCTACAGCAATATGAAAGCTACCGCTGTAGGTCTCGGCACCGAATATCTGTTTGCAGCCAGGTGCTGCCTTTCAGCTTACGATTTTTTGCGCAAGTCTGAGATCACCACCGTTCAATGTCTCCTGCTGCTTTGGTTCGACATGCGCGCTTCACCAGAAGAAGGTGATGGTGCAGACGGCTCAGACGGCGCCGTCATATTCGGTCTCGCAGTAGAAATATCGAGATCAATTGGTATCGATCAGGAGCCTGCTCCACAGTTCAAGATTTCTCCAAATGTCATATACCTCTGGAGGAAGATCTTTTACTATATGTACTATTACGATTCAGTGCTGGCGCTCAATCTTGGTCGTCAGCCTTGTTTCACACCGGGAACATACTCTGTAATTCTACCTAGTCCTGATCCTGCGAACGTTCCGGTGTCGTTCAAGGATAACAGGCTGCGTCAGGAACTCGAAATCCTCAAATTCATGAATGTTCAATACTCGGCTACCGCAATCAAGAGACAGGCTATTCAAGACCTGCTGAGAATTGACGTGCGACCCAGCCGCGAACAACTTTGGGCACATTATCAGAATACCGCTAGGTTTATAGATTCTGAACTCATGCCAGAGCTCAAAAGTGCCATGGAAGACAAGTCCACATCGAGTGATGCCTGCTACTCACGGCTGAGTACGCTCTATTCGAACATCCTGTCCGTTCAAGCTGCCATATTTCATATCTTACTGCTTTCTTTTGATGATGTGGACCCCGATAAGTGTCTGGAAGACTATATGTTCAACGACTGTATACATACAGGTTCTATTACCGCAACAAAAACGCTGGAATATGTGTCCAGTATGTTTGCACGCAAGTCTTTGCACGTATGGCTGCTTGTTCCGATCCACACGCATAACGTTATGCACGCACTTTTTCTTTCTTCATCTCTGCTGCTTCGCGCTTGTGCAGAGTGGGTAATAAGTTTCAATGAATCTGAATCTCTGAATCGACTAGTTTCCGCGTGGGATCACACTATGGGTGATTTCAGCATTTACAGCCAGCATTATTATGCAATATACAGACTGTATGAGCCTCTGAACAATCTCTTATCTGAGATCAAGGGATTGTTGAATCCAATGAAATCAAATACCTCCTTGAAAGCGCCTTTGGCGTCCAGCGAAGTTCTAGGCGGTTCAGATGATATCCTGTCTAACCCGGATATTTTAGATCCAGAATATCCGCAATTTGTTGAGTCGAACGACCTCGACTGGCTGCTAAATTTCGAGTTCTAAGGAATGAACGAAGGGGGAATGTTCGAGCAAATTTCAACATAATCTTGGAAAGAAGCGGATGGTTTGCGGCCAGCCCAAAAGGCGCACCAATTTGAATTGGGAATCTTGTACGATCCTTTGCATCGTTCAAAATACCATTTGTTGACTGGATTTGTCTTTCTTGATCTCCATATGACCTCGTCCGGGAACAGTCTAAGGACCATTGCTTTAAACACGATATCTGCCACACCGGTTGATCCCTGTGCGGATTTGGCTACGCCTATTTTGTCTAGATAAGGCACTATTTTGCCTGACGAGTTTGCCTCCTCGTATGTGATAATCGCACCGCCTGCATACGTGTTGTCTGAGTCTATCGCCAGTATAACGGCCGCAACATTGTTGTCGACTCTGCTGAGATAAGACTCGACGTCGAGTTTCTTTCCAAAAGAGTCCTCGAGCATCTTGATAAGGAGATCTAGATTGATTTCGTTGCAGTTTCGAAGCGAAAAGCCTGAATTGTAGTCGGCTCGGATGATCTTGAGGGGCATACCACGTCGCAGGATTGTGGTGTTGAGCGTAGGTGTGCGTGAGTTGTCCAGCGGTAGGGAAGGAGAGGCTATGGGCCTGTCTGTGAGCAGATTATACACGACCGGGTTCCTAGTGGAGTTGCCGATGGCTATTTCCGGGGTGGTAATGATACCAGTTGATGTTGTAGGGAGGACTGACAGGACTGCGAACATTGCCTTGACGTTTTCTATGTGTATATTTACGTCTTCCTGTGATAATTTAGAGCCTGCCAAAGATGTGAGTTCAGAGATAATCTCGTCGTACTCCTGTAAAAGATTAATAAAGAAATGAGCACCGAGGTTTCTTTCGGAGGATGGGACGCCGCCGAGCGGTTCGACGAAGATGGTTTTGTCGACGGGTATGTGATACTTTGTGAGCATTTTGGCGAGCGCGAGAACAACGGAATTGAGATCAGATCTGACGTAGACGTTGCGTGCGGACGAGTAGACAGCATTAGTGATGACGGGGATAGCGTCGCGGGCAAGCGGGTGTATGAGTCTTTTGGGGAGTGCGACGTCTAGCGGAATGAGCGACGCCAAGTCGAAGGACACTGGTGCAGGCGAGACTGGCGGAAGGTCGAGATGATCAGTCTCGTCGAATATGCCATCGAGCAAGCGGAACCTGTGGCGGCTTGTGGAGTTGCTGATGAACCTGTTGACTGAGGATGTGTCTGCGTCTACAACCAGAATTGATCTGAGACCGAGTGTATTGAGTTTGAGTACTGTGGCAGCAAGCTGCTGCAATGTGGTGGGGTGATGCTGGTCAAAATTTCGGACCTTGAAAATAGCCGAACGGAAGCCCGGGTTAAGTTCATTAGCGAACGCCTTTATTTCCTGAGGCGAGAAGAACGCTGGTACTTTTGCATGATGTTCCACTTCTAATGCAGTGCTCAATTGAACGTTCTCTTCGTCATCGCGGCCAAATCGCTGCAGATACTGTCTGGCATCGCGCTTGGTAGCCGACGATTGGAGCACAGTAGTGATAAGGTCACGTGCGCGGTCCTGTGGGGTATTGAAAGTGCATGAAAACAGTCTAGTGAATTGTACGTAGTATGTGTTTCGTTGGAGTAGCCTGTATTGTATTAGCATTTAAATGCGGGGGGTGTTGAAGAGGTCTGATTGAAAAGAGAGAAGCGTGGTATGCCGGGTGGTGGTATGCCAGGTTGGTGTCCCTTTAGAGTTTTGTGATACTGTCTGCGAAATCGGCCATTGAATTGAAGACGAAATCGTAAGCGGGCATTTTGTGCACTTCAGGTGTAGCTCCCCAGCCGGGATCATCGTAACGGCGGTTTATCCAGACGGTCTTGAGGCCTGCCTCTTTAGCCGGGACGTGGTCATGGTACAGGCTCTGTGCGACATGAAGCACTTGTGCAGGATAGATCCCGTAAGTCTGTTTGAGGTAATTGAGCATGAAATGGAAGTTTCTACGATCAGGCTTGTAAGATCCGACGTCCTGCGCAGTTATGACATCGTCGAATTCAATACCTAGCCGTGTTTCACTTGCGCGGAAAGACACGCGGTCCACGTTCGACAGCACGACGAGTCGGAACTTCTGTTTCAGGGTCTTGAGAGCGCGTGTAGAGTCAGGAAATGCAGGCCAGTCGGGAACCGATGCGCCAAACGTGTTCGCTTCTATGCTGGTTACTGGCAGGTTCCACTCGTCGGCGAGCATGTGGTATACAACAGACAACAGCTGCGAGTACACCATCTGAGGTGTCCGCTTCTGCTGGTACGACTCGAGCCGAGCGAATGTTGTCAGTACATCTTCGCGATTGACAGAGGAGCGTCTCTCAATCAAAGGTTTGAGCGCTTCATAGATGCCCGTTTCCCAGTCGATGAGTGTACCGTAGGTGTCGAATACTAGACATGTGATTTCATTCATGGTGCAGTCGAAGTTTAAGTTGATAAAAGAGAAGAAAGTAGCAGTAATATTTTAACCGGCTTGTATATATTGTCCTTCATTTACTTATATCCTCAAGTTTCTTACATTGATCTAAATTGTTATTGTAATCTTCTGAACCAGTACGACCCTGCCCACCGACAACATGGACACACTATTTGACGTCGAAGGATGGAACGTGTCTAAGAATGTCAAGCCCGAACTCAAAAAGAAAAAGAAAGACAGTAAAATCAATAAACCGAAAAAGAAAAGAAAAAATGATATTGAAAAGCCCACAAAGGTTGTGCCGATAGAGAGAAAATCTGTTGTAGAAGAAACGAAAAGTTTGACGAAGAAAGAAACCCCCAAATTGACACCGTTGCAAGAAAAAATGGCTGCAAAACTCTCAGGAGCTAGGTTCAGATGGATCAACGAGCAACTGTACACCTGTTCTTCTGAAAAAGCTATGGAACTCCTCAAAGAAGATCCAGAAATGTACGACAGGTATCATGAAGGATTCCGCAAGCAAGTAGAGCACTGGCCTCAGAACCCCGTTGATATATTTATCGAGAAACTGCAGGATATGTTCAAGGCAAGACAACTGCCACATTCCGGTGGCAAGACTATTATTGCCGACATGGGCTGCGGCGATGCAACTATTGCTTCGAGCCTAGATCGACCACCATACTCGAAAAAGTTCGTGATCCATTCCTTTGATCTGCAAAAGACCAACAAGTACGTCACCGTTTCAGACGTCTCGAAGACTCCGTTGGCCGACGAAGAGGCACATGTGGTCATTTTTTGTCTCTCATTAATGGGCACAAACTTCCTGGACTTCATAACAGAAGCCTGGCGTATCCTCAAGCAACGTGGGTTCTTGTGGATCGCCGAAATCAAATCGCGGTTCACAGACACCGACGGCGCCCAGTTCGTGGAGGCTTTGAAAGCTATTGGGTTTAAACATATTGATACAGATGATTCAAATACTCATTTTATCATATTCCAGTTCACTAAACCTATTCCAAGAGACGAACGCAGAGGCGCACCTAAACTCAAATTTACGGATCCTGAAGCCTATGTCAACCTTCAAAAGAAGCGCGAGACTGCTCCGGAAGGCAAGTGGCTGCTCAAGCCATGTCTATACAAGAAACGATAGGCGCCGCAACGCTGGCAAATCAATTTCATGCGATGTCCACGCCGCAACGCTACCAAATCAACTTCACGCGATGTCCACGGGTTTATACTTAGTGCGGTACTCGTCGATAGCGGTCTTGTACTGCTCCGGGATCATGTCTGCGCCTTCCACCAGGAAATCGTCTACAGTGAGGATGCATTTGATCGGGATATTGTACTCTGCACTGAGCGCTTGGATCGTGGAAGGGCTGGGCTCGTCTCTGATCCTCTCCATGCGATCCAAAATAAGCACTATACCCACTATCGAGCCACCTTCACTGGATATGATTGGAGTGGATTCTCGCACTGCTTTTCCTGAAGTCATTACGTCGTCTATGAGCAGTACACGCTTGTCCTGCATTGTATGACCCACCAGCACACCACCCTCACCGTGGTCTTTGGCTTCCTTTCTATTGAACGCGTAGCCGATGTTACCGTACTTTTCAGGTGCGAGCTCTGCGAGTTTGAGTGCAGTAGTGCTCGCGAGCGGGATTCCTTTGTACGCGGGACCGAATAGCACGTCGAACTCGATTCCGCTGTCTATAATCGTTTTAGCGTAAGCCGTGGCTAGCGCGGACAGATGTGCACCGGTATTGAACTTGCCGGCGTTAAAGAAGTAGGGAGATATACGGCCGGACTTCAGAGTAAACTCGCCGAAGTACAGCATTCCGCCGTCAATGGCAGTTTTAATGAGATCGCTCTTGTATGTAGACATCGCTAAGAAGCTAAGGATCATGAAATTCTGGTTTTTTCCCCCTTCTTGTAAACCTTAACAGCCGCACAATCAAGGTTTTGCCCGAAAAGGGATATATAATATGCCATTCAGCCCAAAGTGACACTTTTGACGAATACCAGCGTACAACTACATCGTTTGGACAATTTACGTGGTTGTTTTTTTGGCTTAGTTGAATGAAAATCACTCAGAAGCTTGAAACGGCGTCGAAACCGTCGTACTCTTTCGAGTACTTCGTGCCGAAAACGACACAGGGTCTGCACAACCTATACGACCGCATGGACCGCATGTACCTCCTCGGTCCGCAGTTTATCGATATCACATGGAACGCCGGGGGTTCTGATGGCTCTCATTTGACGCCTGAAATGGTCGCGACAGCGCAATCGATTTATGGCCTTGAAACGTGCATGCACTTGACCTGTACACGAATGCCTGCCGAGAAGGTCGATGAAGCCCTCGACGCTGCCTACGAGTCTGGCTGCAACAATATCCTCGCCCTTAGAGGCGATAAACCCGACGAGAACGATATGCAAGACGGCGAGGATCATTTCACCTACGCCGTCGATCTTGTCAGACATATTCGATCACGTTTTGGCGACCATTTCGATATCGGCGTCGCCGGGTACCCAGAAGGCCACGACGAGCAGGACGACTCCAGTCTGCTCATGCAGCATTTGAAAGATAAAGTAGATGCCGGCGCATCATTCATAATTACCCAGATGTTTTACGACGTCGACAGGTTCCTTACGTGGGTGCAGGAGTGCCGAGACGCCGGCATTACCGTTCCTATTATCCCTGGCATCATGCCGATCTCTACATACGCAGCTTTCATCCGTCGCGCATCCTGGTGTAAGGTAGTTGTCCCCGATTATTTTATGCAGGCAATAGAACCACATAAAGACGACGATGCCAAAGTCAGAGATATCGGTGCCGACCTGGTAGCCGACATGTGCCGAAAGATACTAGCGGCAGGGATTACACATTTACATTTCTACACTATGAACCTCGAAAAGGCTACTTGCATGATCCTCGATCGTCTCGGTGTTACTCCCGAAGTCGACGCTGTCAACCCGCTACCATGGCGGCAGTCCTTGGCGCGCAACCGCCGCAGCGAAAATGTTCGCCCTATTTTCTGGAAAAATAGGAAACTTTCTTACATTGCGCGAACACAGGACTGGGACGAGTTTCCAAACGGTAGATGGGGTGACTCAAGGTCTCCTGCCTATGGTGATCTGGACATAAATGGCGTTGCTTTCCGTCTCGTGACGTCTCAGAAAGCGGCACAGCAGTGGGGCGAGCCCAAGACCATTGGTGACATCAGCGCATTGTTTGTAAAGTACGTTAAGGGTGAGCTGTCATCTCTTCCGTGGTCTGATTCGCCTATTTCACCAGAAGTCAACTGCATTCAGGAGCAGCTTATCGAACTTGATCAAAGAGGGCTATTGACGATCAACTGTCAGCCTGCGATCAATGGTGTGCCGTCTAGCGACCCAGTGCACGGCTGGGGCCCCAAAAACGGTTACGTGTACCAGAAGGCGTACCTTGAGTTGCTCCTTCCTCCAGACGTTGTGGACCAGCTGATAGCTCGAGTCAATCAAGTGAACAGCAAGCAAAACGACGTTGTCACGTACTACTGTGTGAACAACAACGGTGATCTCAGGACGAATTCCGTAGACGACGGTCCTACCGCTGTCACATGGGGTATATTCCCTGGAAAAGAGGTCGTTCAGCCGACGATAGTAGAAATGACCTCGTTCATGGCGTGGAAAGACGAAGCATACAGGCTGGCCGGTGAATGGGCGAAATGTTATCCTACCTCGTCGCCCGCACGAGCGCTAATCGAAACTATTGCCGAGTCATGGTGTCTGATCAACATTGTGCACAACAATTATTTCGATGCGATGGCTATTTTCGATCTGTTCGATGGCATTTCTGCGCTGCCTACGGGAACTGTGGACGCCTAGCCTTGAGCTAGACCTAAAGCCGCGACTCTCACAAAAGCAGCAGGAGTACCAGGTCACATGACAGCCCCTGTCCCTCATGCCCCTCACACACACACACACACATACAACACAATTTCTTCTTTTAACGACGTTCAACACATTCCTTAATTTTTGCAACCTTCTTTCTGCTTGATTTCCAAGCCAGACTCAACACACTGGCTTGCAATACAATCTATGACCAGCTTACAATCGATAGTGCGTAAACCTTATTCTACTTTTGCGAAACGCTATTGGCCAATATTACCACCTGAACGGTCCCCCCATCTCCGCAGCCTGTCTGCCAGACACACCTTTCCAACTTGCCAGCGCAGCGTCTAGGATATCTGATCCGCTGCGAGTAACCAATTCGCGCTGCTATTGCTATATTGTGAACGGTTAGCGGATATTGATCGATCATGGCTAGAGACGCCAATCTGCCGTCGAAGTCCATACGTGGTCTTAGCTGGTTCCACAAACAGCAGGATCAGGCTGACAAGAAGGAGCCCGCTACTCAACGTGCTTCAGGGTCCAGCACGCGGCGTGGGCCAGTGTCACGCAAAAGCTCCGCCGTCGGACCCCTGGACACAAGCCAATTAGCAAAACCGTCGACTCCTACACAACGAAATGACCCCTCATACAAGATTACACCTTTCACAGAAGACAGCCGTACTGCGAAGGCGTCAATGAACGTGGCTGCCGGCAGTAGCCTCAATGCTCAGAACCCACCTCGCAGAGACTCCAACCCGGCCATTAAGGAAGACAATATACTGGCGCCCGTAGACTCACGGGGCTCTGGCAGCATTCGATCGGGTCTAGCCGGCATCTATGCGCCGCAACGCGCGCCATCGCGGCCCTCCTCTATAATATCGGGTCTCTCAGGCCGCTACTCACAATCGCGCAAGTCACGGCGGTCGCTAGAAGACCTGAAACCAACTGTGCGCGTACCCACATTCAGTTCGAACGTATCTGGAGATACTTCGTCTTTCGACTCGAACCCCACAAGCGACTACACACTAGAACGGATCTCGTCTGAACAGCGCCAGCAGCTGTGGGAGAGTTTCCTGCGGTTTGAGGAGAACACACTGGTGTCTGACGCTGTTACTTATGGGCAGATACGCAAGGAAGCCTGGCTGCAGCACACACATACTTTCCTGGGAAAATCGCTGGACTCTGAGACGACAGATTTGTGGCTTATGACTGCGCTGCGGTACTTCTTTAATGGACAGCATCTGTTCTCGCCGGCCAAGGACGATATCACACTCGTACCTAAAGGTGGTAAAGCCAGACATGTCTTAGACATTCAAGGCCTTGTTTCTTCGCAATGGACTTGGCAGATTGCCTTAGACCACCCTAGTTTGCAAATTTTTGGACTACAGTTTCAGCACGCGCGGTCGAGCCAACCTTCTATATCGTCTAGTGACAACTCAAGCGCCAGTTTTGTCTCGGCAGAGCAAGGAGTGGCCAATACAATTTCAGGAGAGACACTGGCGACGAGCACTACTACGAACTCGGCAGCGCGAGAGTCCGAATTATCACAAGACGCTGAAGAGCTTGGGGGTTTGTATGGGCCGACGAACTACCAGCATCTATACACTGCGGACCTTTGCGCACTGCCGTTCCCGGACGATTTCTTTGATGTGATTACTTCTAAAAGCATATGGTACTTGTTGCGGACGAAAGACATTGGACGGTTCATGAAGGAGGTATACCGGGTGCTGAAGCCCGGCGGATATGTGGAGATGATTGGAGTAAACCTGCAGATTATGCCAGAGTCGAAGAACGAGATGGTTCAAGAAGCTATGGCGATGCTGAAGAGCGGGTTGGAAGAAGTTGGGTTGTCTGTTGACTCAAGTGAGGATTATTTACATGCAATGAAGGAATGCGGGCTGATCGATATAAACGAGGCACACTGGCTGCTGCCTCTAGGATGGGGTGGAAGTATTCGGCACGTTTCTGAATTTATAGGATTTTATTATCTGCAAGTTATGTTTTCAAATTTCACGAGGATTACACGGGGACACATGACGAATCTGTTTCATTATCTATCTACAAGCGAGGCGCGAGGGGAGCCGAATGTGATTGGGCTGAGTTTGGGGTATGGACAAAAGCCACTTAGTAAGTAATCGTTATGACATGCTCTTTAAGAAGTTAGCTGTGCGTATATTTTTGCGATTCTTAGCTCTCCATTCTTTTCTTGCCATTTTCTCTGGGTCTTGCGCTAGCCGTTGTTTCTGCGCCTCAGGGTCAAGCAACGTCCACAGCCAGTCCGGGTATTCATTATCTGGTTTAGCTATAGGGTCCGCCCCATTCTTCTTGAGGTTTATACCCTTCATTACAGTGCCCTGTACGATAGTGGAGTTATAACGTACAATTCGTTGTAGTTTGAGCATTTGGTGGAGTAGACAAGAGGTGAAGTCCCAAAATGTTGAAATTTCACCTTAAAGGCTAGCACTAAACCCACTTGTCAATCTGGTGGAATTCCAGAAAACCAGCTACATCTAGTTACTCAACATTTACATATACGATACTACAAAATGGAGCACAGTGCAGCAACTGTGTCATACCTGGCCGAGGAACAGCTCGTGAGTATCGTCCCGCGACAGTCAATGGATAGCATTACACTGATCGGACGGTCGATGCCCGCTTTGAGGCCTCTAGTGCGACAGGAAGTGCCGCTATGGCTCGCGCTGCTACTCAAAAGACACGGCAAATGCTCGATCGTCGCTCCTGCGTGGCTAGATATAGAAAACCTGAAACACATCTACGAACAGGAACAGGCCAATAGGAACAGATTCTCAGAGCTGCCCGAACACTGGATCGAGACCAGTGAACTGCTGCTCAATGAGGCAGCAGACGACATCTCCAGCGAACCACACACCATCAGAGCACTCTTACAGGATCTCAAGGAAATTCGCCAGAGTAAAGCACGTGAAGGAATGGGTCAACTAACAAGCTCATACATCCAGCTCGACAATCTAGGCCGCATGGAGATCCACGAACTCCGCGGATTCATGACCGGTATCATGAGACAACTACATAAACTGGACAGTTTCATAGAACAACCTACTAGCGACTACGAAGACGATTAAAAAAATCATGCATGAAACTTTGTACCTGTGTACTCGCATACGTTTTACGAACTGACTCTCTCCCCGTTTATGGTTATGACCACCACTGCAACGTCGCCACACACAAACTTGCGCGAATCGTCCGTACTGTGCTCAGTAACTTTCTTCCAGAAGAATTCACGCTCAGCGGGTTCTTCAATAATACTCGCGGTTCCGCTCAGTGTCACCGACACTGATCCACGTTCGTTGCGGTTTATCGCTTGCAGAATCTGCTCCAGACTGCCCGATTCCGCCAGAGAAGTCGCACTCGTCCAGTCATGGATAAGCAGAGACACTTTAGGATTTTTCACCATATTTGAGTACTTCTTGCTGCTCTTCTGTGTAACAATTACAATAGACGGGCTGCTCACGTAAGGAGCCCCACTTACGCCATCTACTAGCAGGTAATTCATCAGTGACACATGCGGCTCGTCTTCAAAGCTCGTACCTAAATGCAGGTACTTCGCAGACTCAATAGTCTCTTTTACCTCATCGCTCAATTCGTAGACAGTATTAGTCATTATTACTGCGATTTCCTTGTTTCCTAGTATGTCACTTGCGATCCAGCAAGGCACGCCCAAGTTCGCGATTCTGTCATCTGCGGACTACTGAAAGCCGGGTAACCTTTCTCTTTCACAACCAGGACCCTATACGCCAGTCTCGACTGACTACAGAGCCAGCGTTTGCACGTACTCATGGTTGCGCGCCCGAAGCTGATAGGCCTCGAGCCGCAGTTCGACGTCGTGTATGACATGCTCGAACAAGTACTGCTCAGCAGAAAAGGTGACTCCCTATTCGTCGCTGGCCAGCGGGGGTCCGGCAAGTCTACGCTGATCGATGCGGCTCTAGAGCAGCTCTACGCCGAGTTCCCGAACAAGTTTGTGACCGTACGCGTTACTGGCTGTGCCTTTCAGGAAGATCAATCGGCGTTCCAGAGCATCTGTGACCAGCTCATGCGGTTCTATCACGCACAAAACAACCTTGAACCCCCGGACAAGTCTTCATTTGCACTGTCGCTCGAGGAGCTGTATCGGACGCTCATTGCCTCACCCGACCCAGACTCTGTACTCCCGATCTTCGTTATCATTGACGACGTCGAGTACTTTGCGCGGCGGAATAAGCAGTCGCTGCTTTATAACCTCCTGGACATGGCGCGCTCGTCGAAGGTACCCATAGCCGTGATTGGCGCTACGTCTGTGCTAAGCATCAGCCTCCACCTGGAGAAGCGGGTTTACTCTCGTTTTTCACAGCGTACGCTCCTTGTAACGCCGGCGTCCTCGATAGAACAGTTCTGGCGCATATGCAAAGAGACACTGGCGCTGCATGCGCCCGCAGAGAATAGCGAAGAATGGATACAAGCTCTTGACGAGATCGTCAAGACGCCCAAGGTGCAGGCCCTACTGCGGTTTGTCTACCACTCGTCGTGCGATCCGCGACAGTTCGTTAGCTACTGGTTCCCGACGTTCAAGGCGGAGCGGCCGACAGCGGACCTGGTTTTGCCATTAGACGCGATAGTCATGCCGAGTCTCGAAGACACGCTGCTCGGCCTGTCAGAGGCAGAAATCATCATATACACATGCGCGGCCCGAGCACACCACAAGACAGATCGTAAATCGATTAACTACAACTTGACAATGGATGAATACGCAAACATGTTCAAACAGATACGCGGTGAGATACTCGTCGGCAGTAATCCCTTGCACGAGTCAGCGTCGCTAAACAACGGCGATTTGGTACTCAACGGCCAGGGACTAGCCACATCAATGCGAGAGATCCCGCCAGAAATAAGAAAATATGCATGGGAAAACTTAGTACGTGCGCATCTGCTGATCTCCACAACCATGACACAATTGCGTGATGCCGACGCGTACAATCCTTTCCGAGATGTGAAACCGGATCTGCCCTTGGAACTGCTCATGTCGATCATTCCGGACCGGCTGAAGCGATGGGCTCGACTATAGATTCCGAGCTGGGTTTCTTGTTGTCGATGTAGCGCGTGAACCCAGCAACATATGACACTGATGACTCGTTGATAGAGCGAACTTCGCTAGACTGTGCGTAATGTAGCCATTTGATGGGCCCAACCTCGGCGTGCTGCATGGCCACAATGAGAATGCTAATAGGATGTCTTCCGCAAATAGTGTTGCGGGTGGCGTTCAGGTACTCTGCCCACAGCGGGTGACTGACCAGTGAAATGACTTCCAGCGCCTTCGAGTCAAGGTACTGTATGCCTTTGAAAATGGGTACTTTAGGGTCATGAGCCGCTGTTCCGAGTAATCGGTAGGAGTCGTAGACTTCTGGGGTAGACGCGTAGCCAGTGTACGAGAATCGTCGGCCCCAATGGCAGAAATCCGACGAGATAACAAATGCGTTCTTGGGGTCTGAGAAGTACTTCTCCAGCAACAGCCCGTACATGTTCTCGGTGTGGGTATCGATAGCGCCCACAAGTATAGGAATAATAGGCCTGATTCCATCCTTATGCATAGACATTTTCTTGTAAATGAATGGCATGTGCATTTCTAAACTATGTTCATCTTCGTCGTCCGAGATATTCATTTTCTCAAACTCGTTGGTTTCGTCCAGAGCCGATACGATTTCCATGCAGATCGGCAGGTTTCCGAGCGGCGTTTCGTACACTTTGCATGCCGTCAAAGCGCAGCCGTCTAGGTACAGGTGATGCGCTGGTCCAAGAACAAACACACGCTCGCTATTTGTTGTTAGCATCAATGATCGCTATATCCTGCATGGTACTTGACCAGCATTTTCTTTACTTACATTCCATCCAGGTCCCAGACGCTGTAAGCGTGACCGGCTGTGGGGCCAGAATATGCATATCCGGCATGTCTATCGTTAGTTTCTTGTACATACACAAAACAATTCATGAACATCATAAATCAATATCGCTACCTACGGGGCAATGATTATTCGAGCTCCTGGGACAACTGATCGCTCGCTGTCCTCTAGGAACTCTGTCAATTCCGCATCAAGGGTAGCCGCATCGCTTGAATACCAGCTTCCAGCATGTGACGCCTTCCTATTATCGCTGTATTTGGGCCGTTTTCCTTGCATTAGCCAAGTTTTAAAGTGGTGCGTAGTGGTTAAGAATGAACTTGCGCCTCCGAGCCCCAGTCTAGTGCTAACGTACTCCCAAACTCAATTTGATCCGCTGACCAATAGCACAACCCTGTCACATGGTCGTCCCTGTCAGGCCTATATCCTTGAGGTACTGTGAGAACAGCTCACGAAGACGTGGAATGCATTCCAGTTCTGGCTTAGCAGGCTCTTGGTTCTTTTTCTCAGACATCTTCGTACGTTCCGCTTCTATAGTCTCTACCCACGTCTGCTCCTCCGCTTCCTCTTCGTCACTCTCGAAGTCTTCCAAATCGGCGTCCTCCAGGCCAAAGTCAGAGTACGTGAAGTCGCCTATAGGTATCGCTCCGCTCCAGTCGAGGTCTTTCTCATCGCCAGCGCCCATCTTCGCCTCAGCTTTCCGCAGTTTCCACGCTTTCCGGGCGCGCTTCCATTCGATTAGCCGGTTAGTCTCTTCTACAAGAGCTTCGGCGCCTACTATCTCACTAGCATCTTCAAAAAACTGCTGCATATCAATCTTCTCCTGATACCCGACCCGCAGAAACGACAAGAGGCCCTCCACCCATTGCAATATCTCGCCAAAAAATCCGTTGTCATTTACATAAATGTCGTGAAGAAACCTGTAAAAGCTGGGCGAGTGCTTCTCGACCAATGCAATAAATTTCTGCACAAGATCGCCCGTCTGTTCCACTTCTTCCATGGCTGAGTTCACAACTTTAATCAAGTCATCAGCAAAGTTTTGAAAATCAACAAGCGCTTGGTATATGTCTGCTGACTTGTAGACGTAAGCAAGAGGACCATAGAACATTACAAACATTTGCTTGCACAGACTGAGCGTAGCATTGTCGGTGAAAATCTGCGATAACAGCTCATTGTCCCGCTTCCGAGTAAGACATTTCAGTAGCTTGTTTAGCGCAACAAACTGACTCACCCGCTTTCGTTCAATGGTCGTAAGCGTATCAATACCGGCGTCAGATTCAATTGCTTTGTTATAGGCCATTTCTCCCTCCATCACCCGCTGCAGCCTGAAGTGAGATATACCGGGCCCCAAATGGCTTGTAGATGCAATTGCATAAACTAAGCTGCATCCTTTCTTCTCAGCCTCATCCTTAATGACATTTCGCTCTGCCGGCACAAGATCTATATACTTGGACAGACGATCGCACACGGCATCATCTGCCAGCTCTTCCTGTAGGGCAGCTATCTCGTCATTCTGCTCTCGGATCTGTTGCGAGAATGTCATCCCGAGAATGCGCTGAAATAACGAGCGGCGGCCGAACGGCTGGGCCATAAACAAATCCATTAGACTCTTCATTACTGTCATTGGGTTAGAGATCCATAAAATGTTCCGCAAGACCCGGTAGGGCAGCAAGTGGTGTATATGCTTCATCTGGTGAAAGAACTCCTCCGACCAGTCTTCGCCCAGGAAAAGGTGATACAGAGTAGCAGCAACTTCTATTTGGAACCATTCAACAAGTTTGCTGTACCTCTCTGAGAGCTGTTCCAGTTTGGCGCATCTTTTGATTTCGTTGAACAACCGGGTAAGACCGTCAGCACGAATCAAGTCGCTTCGAAACTGCGACATATAGGCCTCGAGGTCCTGAGATCGTGCTTTGGCTATGAGAAGGAACTCTCTCTGGTTGTTGGCACGTAGCTCGCTGTACTTTTCGCGTAAATGTATGTCTTCTAAGGACTGCTTGTCTAGAGAAGTCTTGGAACCTTTAGTGATGAAATCTTTGAAGGCGCGCGTTTTTGTCACTTTTGGGTTATCTGCGAGTTTCGACAGGTAAGTTTTCAGCTGCAGTCTTTGCCGCTCACGGTATATAAGATAACGTCCGTCCCGGACCTCGTTGGCGGAAGATACGGATGTGTTGTCGTCGGTGGTGGCTGCACTAGAGGCACCAATTAACCCGTCAATTTCGGCGGCGCCATCGACGATGGACGCGACAGACTCGGAGTCTGACTCGACAGTGTACTGGCCGGAAACGTCATCGACTACCAGTGACGAGGAGGCGTAGACCTTTGGGGGTAGGCGAGGTAGCTTGCCAACAAGCTTGATTGACTTGTGGAGTCGACGGAAGTCGCCATAACGCCGGAAGACGTAGATGGGTTTGGGGTCTGAGGAGGTGAACACTTTGACTATAAACCTTGCATGTTTAGTTGATTTGGCCTTTGAGGTTGTCTTAGAGATCATTTGGACGCCAACGACGTCTATGAAGGTGACCGTTGCCGCCGAAGAGGAGGATGAGGCTTTAGAGGAAGGCGGAAATAGGCGGGAGCTCGGCAGCGGATGGACAGGGTCACTGGAGGCGGTTGCGAGCCTTCTTATTGACCGCTGTTCTCTGGTGGCGTCTTCAAGACCCGATTTGGTTTTTATACCTGAAGAAAAACATATTTCTACAAGTCGCCGCAGCATTTCGGTGATCTTTTGTCTTTTGAGGTTCTCCGAATGGTCCTCGACGGTCGAGAGGTCAGCGCCGAGGAACATTTCTATAAACACCTGGACATTGTCCTGCCAGAACTCCTTTTCGTTCGCTGATCTGACAAATGGGAACGTTTTTACGAACTTGTTAAGCATATAGTTGATGAGCTGGAACTGACCGGTACTAACGCCCTTGAAGGGGCGACCAATATGGCCTAGAGCGCCCGGCCGCGATAGCAGATCGAACTCGTAAGTCGTCTGCTGGCTTATCAGCTCGCGCTTTAAATAATGTTCCTGAATGCCGTCTAACCGAAGCATGTTATTGGCTGACAATGGCTTATGTTGAGGACAGAGGAAAGGTTCAGTTGGAATGGGTGTTACTGTCTAACTTGCCCATTTGGGACACTACATCTTGTGCGGCTCAGAGAGATTAGGATAAGGGGTTCGCTTGCAAAAAATCGTGATATATTTTAAACCATTAACGTCGTTGGTTCTTGCCAATACCTCTCTTTCCAGAGAATAAATGCTTCGGCAGCGTGTCGGGTGTGTGACGGTCTGCTTCGCCAACACGCGCCATCCGGTTCCGTAGTCGTTGTGCCTTCTTCGCGGCTTTATGCAGTCTCTCGACAGCTTCTTTCGACGATACGCCGTCTTCCAGTCTATTTGACTGAATAACATGCGCATCATGCGCCTCAGACTCGCGCATAACAATATCCTGACCAGTCTCCGCAGGAACGCCAGGTCGGCTCTTAGCCGCGCGGTCCACTGTTGCAGATGGGTCCACGCCAATATCTTCCATGTGGCTAACAAACTGTGACAATGTCCGTACCTTCTTGCTGCGCGGAATAAGAGCATTGTTGTTAAGTCCCTTTCTGATTCGGCCTTCAGCTTTCATGATCTTGTGTTTCTTTCGGATCCACGCCGCTTTCCGTCTAATCTCCTCTGCCTCGTCATCCTCTATTTCTTCTTCGCTTTCGTAAAATCCTTCTTGCTCAAGTCGTTCCTCTTCTTCCTCTAATGCCTTCAGCTTCGCTGAAATCTGAGGATCAATGAAATCGTACACGTTCTTGCCGTCCAATATCTCAGGCATAATATCGTTCTTCCACTCCTCGTCTTCAAGAATGTATTTGTCCTTCAGGTTCACGCTGAACACTCCCGCGCCACCGTTCTCTTCCTCAATATCACGCGCAAGCTTGCGGCGTTGCTCGTTACTCTTGTCGTAAGAGTGTAACAGCTCCAGCGCGCCTTCGGGAATGTAGTGTTCACGTACCTTGTCGTCGCGCGGCTGCGGCGTCGCCAAGTGGATCTTGTTCAGCACATTGTTCACCTTAGTGCCCTTCAGCTTCTGTTCAATACGCTGCGAAAGAAGCTTCTCGCACGCGCGGTTGCGTACATCAAATAGTCCGTCCTGCGACTGACACGACAGCTGCATGATTTCAACGCCCTCGACCTCGGTCAGCGAATTGACCATCTTGGTGCGCTCCTCATCTAGTTCTTCTAAGCGCAAAATATCCGTCTTGTTGATCACAACCAGTACGCTCTTGTTAGAAAAGAGCGGCTTGATGTTATGGAACAGCTTCACCTGCGCCTCAACGCTGTAACCGCACTGCTCAGACAAATCCATAAAGTACAGACAGCAGGATCGGATATGTGCAATCGCATAAATAGACTGCATCTCAATGGTGTTCATCTCGTCCGTAGGGTGGTCCAAAATACCGGGCGTATCGATCGCCTGGAACCGTAGGTACTTGTAGTCGAAGTGACCCACATACAGCGATTTTGTCGTGAACGCGTACGGCTGTACTTCAACATCTGCACGTGTGATCGAACGCAAAAATGAAGACTTACCAACATTAGGGTACCCGCAGATGATCAACGTGCGCGTGTTCGGGTCGATCGATGGCAGACGACCAAGATGCTGGCGCACCTGTTCCAGGTAGATCAAGGGGTCCTTCAGTCGCTTGATAATCGTAGCCATTCGGCCAAGTGCTGCGCGTTTCAGCTGCTTGCACTGGAAAAGTGACTGGCCGTACTTTAATAGACGCACATAGTCTCTCGACACAGATTCGATCAATGATTTAGAAGTGGTCATTTGAGATAGCGCAATCTTGTAATGGTTCTTCTCGTAGAGTGTGTGCATCAGGTCTCTATGAAACGGATGAATGTCGTCTAAACGCGGGAAAGAATCGACAATCTCCTGAAGTTTCTCAGCGAACCCGTCAGCAGTAAATCGCACTTTCCGCATGTAAAATGCACGGATCCTAGAGATACTGTATCCTGGACGAATCACAGTAGGCGTTTTCCTCTGGGTTCGATTGAGAACAACATCGAGAAAATCGTTTGAATTAGGAATAGGCGCAATATCCTTCCACGCCGTTTTCATCCTGGCTTTTTTTTTGGTTTAGGCGACTGAAAAAAAAAGGTGAGGTAGAGACGCTAAGCAAGAAAATTTCTGCGTTCACTTTTTCTTAAGGTCCCAGAGGTTTTTTTTTTTGGCTTGGGAAGTTAAACACCTAACCCGATATTTTCAGCCAATTATACTCCTTATGTGTTGCATTGGGAATTACCCCTTGGGGCTGCTTCATATACTAATTATTCTTGCGTTCTGTCATTCAAGTGCATCGGTGCCTTTTATCTTGCCCTGTCCCTTCTCCATTTTAGCTGATCTGGCACCAAACTGGATTGCACGTTTGGGTGTATCGGCTACAAATCTCAAAGAAAAACTGCGCGCCAGTTCGCGCAATAGGAACTTGTCTTCGTCGGTCTCGTAATTGAATTTAGCTTGAAGCGACAGACTAAGCGTATACTCGACAACGTCCCTGTCCAGGTACGGGTACCGCAGCTCTCTGGCCCAGGAACCAGTCACACGGTCGTCTCGACCCAAATTGCGAGCGTGCAGTCTGTTGAAGTCTAGTTCTAGTTCTTCTGCGAGAGCGCCGTAGCTTTGTTCTATGCTCGTCGATCGGCGCTGGAATATAGATCTGTGTCGCTTATACCCTGCAAACAGCTCGTCAGCACCTAGACCGCTTATAAACACTTTGGATGTGCATCTGTACTCTGTGGTATGTTGTTCCGAGTCACCTGATTCTAAAAGGGTAGCGCCGTCAGCTCTAGCGGCGAAATAGAACGCCAGTGCAATTGACAGGTCCATTACGGAGTCGAGCGGCTTCATGAGATTTGCCACGCGCTGTCTATGCGTTTCGACAAGGCTGAAGGGGACGTTGACGGCGACGAACCGTATAGGTCTATCTGACAACTGTGCGAGAGCGCGCCAGGACTGCAGCCCAAGGTGTCTGTCTGGCGCGTCGTCTGCGGTCTTGTCTGTGCGCGGATGATCAAAGGCAACATTGACAAGGTCTATAGGATGGCCAGGTGGCAGACAGAGGTCGACTATTCGCGCAAGAATAGTGCAGTCGAGGCCACCTGAGAAGAGCACGGCGAGCGGTTGGTCGGGGATTCTGGCGACACGTCGTCGGACAGCAGTTGTAAGCACGTTGCGCATTCGCTGAACGGCGGTGGCAATGTCACTCAGAGCAATGTGCTTAGAGAGCACAGGTCGCTCGAAGATCGATGCAGTGGACAGGGTGAATGTAGCGAAGTCGAATTTGTAGAGCAGGTACGGCGCGACCTCGACCGGCTCAGCGAGTCCGGCGCTGGCAACAACAAATGAATGCTCATTCAGGGAATAGACAAGGCTGCGCATACCGATGCGATCACGCAGGAAAAATAGCGCTTCGTCGACGGCGCTGTAGTAGACGACGGCGTACTCTCCCGTGACGGCATTGAGAGCCGGCAGCAGTCCGTCCGCAACAATCCGCTCAGATAGGTAAAGTGTATCGTTGATATGCGGATGAAGAACGTTGTCGGGCTGGTACAGTTCGCCATTGAATAGGAGCCAGCTGCCGTCAGCGAATTGGAGAGGCTGTTGCACGAGCGGATCACGCAGACTCAGTACAGACCCGGCAGCGAAGACTGTACAGGCACCATAGTGTGCTGTTATTTGATTAAACGCGTCAGGACCCCTGTCCTTGCATGCACTGTACAACCAATCAGAGACCACGGGCTTTCCTGCGTATTCAGCAGCAACAAGGATCCCACACATGCACACTTTTGAAGGAAAGGTAGTAGCAACTGGGCGGGGATTGGGACATTAAACCTACTTTACTTTACATTCACCCTACTACGGCAAAGAACCCTGCTACCCGCCAGCCAATACAGACAACGACACAGCAGGGAGCTTCCTGTATCAGAATATAACGGAGAAAAAAAAAAAAACGAAATGGAGACTGAACGTCAAAGACTGCCTGAACCAGAAGATGAGAAACCGTTTGATTTTCAGCGGTTTTTAGACCAATTACGTCACAAATCAGCAGATTCAATAGCACGGTACCTTCGTAGCTTTTTGGCTGAGTTTTCGCGGTCAACTTGGCCCGTTGGTGACCAGGTCCGTATAATCAATGACTTTCTGAACTTCATATACCCGAAAATGCGCCAAACAAAACCTTTTTCAACGCTCTCTGATGCAGAGTTCGATAATGCAAAAGAAGGCATGGAGAAGCTCATCATGAGTAGACTCTACACACAGACTTTCTCACCCGCAATCGCTCCATCAAAACTCGACCCGTCGCATGAGGAAGATCTACTCCGTGACAAGATCATAGACGAAAAACTCCTGCTTTGGTCTTGGATCAAGGGCGAACACCTTGATCTCGACAAGGAAATCCTCAACAGCTCCACTATCGGCAAGCGGTTTATCGGACTCGCAAAAAAAGAGCTCGCAAAGATAAACAACTATCGTGCGCCCCGTGATAAACTCATATGCATCCTCAATTGCTGCAAAGTTATATTCGGCATGCTCCGCCAGCTCAAAATTGAAGGCAGCGCAGATAAGTTCCTTCCTGTCCTTATACTGATCGTTATCAGAACCGCTCCCGAGCATCTCAACTCCAACATACAGTACATCATGCGTTTCAGGTCCCCAGATAGACTCAACGGCGAAGCCGGTTACTATCTTTCTTCGCTACAGGGCGCTATAAGTTTCATTGAGGCTCTTGACAGGTCTTCTCTAACCATCTCCGACGAAGACTACGAGAAGAACGTCGAGCAATGTGTCGCCAAGCTAGCTGAACGCGATAAGAGGTACCACAACCATACACGCAGCAGAAAATCATCAAATGCCTCTTTGTCAGACCTGAAATCTCGCTCGCGAAACAACTCATCGGCATCGTTGCCCAGCGCGCGATCTCTCACCCCGACCCTCCTAGACTCAGCCGCTAATATCTCCTCTTTGGTTACCTCTTTCAAGTCAATGACTACCAAACTATGGGACTTCGATACATCTTCTGCTATTAATACTACAACAGATCACTATCCATCCTCCCGCACTACTCCTAAACAGCCTGCCATGTCGGAAGAGCAGGAACTCACTCCAACAATGCTCCGCATACACGAGCTCGAACAAGAAGAGCACAAGCAGGCTACAATATCTCTCCAGGAGATGTTCCCAGTTCTTTCTGAGTCTACAATAAGTGATATTCTTGTGCAGAAGCAGGACAGAATCGGCGAGGCGGTTGATGCTTGTCTGAGCTTAGTTGCCACGTCTAGCCAGGAACCCTTACAGGAACGCGCGTCGACGCCGTCTCGCGATGGTCAAGGCATATGAAGGGGTGTACCCGAACCGCTTCCTACTATACCATATTTGGATCTGCGAATACCGTTTGTACATAGGCCTACAGGGCTGAGTTGACAATGCCGACGTAAGCCGGTTCAGACGATTCTCTCTCTGGCCATTGTATTCCGGGGACTCATTTAGGCACAGCGTTGAGTTTATGGTTTTTGTTTGTGTTATTAGTACAGATTAGGCATCAAGTTTATGTTTAACGGCTAGCTAACAAATTCCTCCTGTTAACCATTAAGTTTTTGAATGAACATTCCTGAATTTCAAAAACCTTGTTCTCGGAATCTCTTGGCAGGACACACCTTTGGAATTGTCTCGCGCGGCGCTAAAACCACGCTCAATTTCTTAATTTCAGGGTGTGCCCTTTCAGTAATGACTGCAATTGTGTCCCTTTATTATAATTGCATTTACGTATCGATATAAAATTGGAATCGATTCTAAGGCTCGTTTAAGACCGCAATGGTTCTCATAATGTTCACCAGAAATTAACTATTCATTACAATATTCTGAGTCAACATCTTGCTGTGAACTATATGCTTAAGGGTGGGCTGAATATTTGTCGGTCTTATTTACTTTACTGCAGGAAAAAAAAGGTGCAGAAAAGCAAAGATTTTCTTCCGGACATGCTCTTCAATTCTTTTTTACGCGGCACTTCGGTTGATTTTAACCCAAGGGCTTCTCCGAATCTTGTTTTCGTCCCCTAAAGGGAATATAGTGCGGTTTTCGGTACATTACCGGAACTAAACTAAACTTCTTAGCACTTATGATACTGACTAGAAAGAACTTTAATCTCCACGGTTTTTTTCTATTTTTGATCAGATTGATAAACCGTAAAAACCCTGACCTGCTGCGCGAGTGCCCCTAAACGATTTCGAAATTTGTATACTGGGGTCTATTCTTAATAGCATACACTTGACGATCGCAGTCTTAGACTGCGGTACTTTGTAAAGACTGCAATTGTTTTCCCATAATTTGCTGAAACAGCTGTGGCGATACCCGGAGTCAACGTGGGCGCCTCAGGAATTATTCCTCAGACACAGAGTCTAGAGCTTCTTGTGGAGAAAATATCGATCTGATAACCTAAATAAGGTTAATCATCATCAGCCAATAACATTTCTATTTCTGCATATTGAAGCTTATATCTGATTGAATAACATTTCACGCTGGTCTCGGAAGGTTATTATTATTACCCGTCTTGTCAACTTACTTTATGTTCTAGTTTTTTCTGTTTGAGAAGACATAGAGCGTATAGTACGACATTTGGCCTGGAAGCTTTTATCACATTCCGCCGGTTTTATAGCGCCACTCGATCGATACCAATCGAGTGACCAATGATCTTCAGCAGCACGGCGAACTGTGACGACAGAAAAAACAACTCGCAAACAGCAATGACATCTTGAAAGCCTCGCGAATTAAATTATACTTTTGCATCTGGCCAGGCCTCCCGCGCGAAATCGGGTTTTGACCTATGAAACTGTAAAAGTTAATCGAAATAAGGTAATAGATGAAATATGTTTACAAGCTTTTCAAGTCCGCCGCTTTAATGAGGGCAAGGCTGGCACTATATAAAGACTTGATTCCCCCCCTTGCTTGCGTAGAAAATCCGAACTCTCTAGACACTCGCTTATTTTTCTCTACTACTAATCATGAAGTCCGCTGTTGCCTTTTCTGCTCTTGCTGCCGTTGCTCTCGCTCAATATCCCACCGAAGGTGTTAGCGAAACCCAAGCCAGCTGCCACCGTGTCTGCGGAAGCTTGATTACCAGCGTCAACAACTGCGGTGGTGACTCTTCCTGCCTCTGCACTGACACCTGGTACTCTTCCTTGGCCAGCTGCAAGTCCTGCTCGGAGACCGGAGAATACAGCGTCTACGATATGTACTACTCCTACTTCGAGTCTGGTCTTGAGCTCTGCGGTGAGTCTGCCCCTGTTGCTTCTTCTGAGGCTCCTGCCACTTCCGAGGCTCCTGCCACTACCGACGCTCCTGCCACTACCGACGCTCCTGCCACTACTAGCGCTCCCTTCCTTACTGGTGTCACCCGCGAGTCTGAAGCTCCCATCCTTACTGGCGTCACCCGCGAGTCTGAGGCTCCCATCCTCACTGGTGTCACCCACGGTACTGAAGCTTCCACCATCCTTACTGGCGTCACCTTCCACACCAGCATTGCCACTACTGTTACTGCTAGCATCAAGGGCGCAAACGGAACCACTACCACCTGCACTGAAGGCTGCGCCAAGCCCACTTATGTGAACGGTGCTAACGCTGTTCAAATCGGTGCTGGTGCCATCGTCGCTGGTGCCGCCGCCGTCGTTGCTCTTTTGTAAGCATATCTGAACGCTAATAGCTGCATCGCGTGCTAGATAAAGGCGCGTGACAGTAAAATTTCCTTTCTTTTACTATATTTTACACTGTATAAGTTATTATTTCTCTTCGACACCGCTAAGTAGTTTGTACTTCTGAACCGACTAGTCCTGCTAATGCACATAGTAATACACGTTAATCGCAACAATCAGCTAGCATTTCCGTAAGATATAACAGTCACCTTCATGCTTTGGGCAAGCAATATCCTGAAATAAGCTGACGGAACAGTGAGAGATGCTGATTAGAGTTACAAACAAAGTTGGTGAGCCGGGCGAGAAGAGAGAAGTCGTTGTCAAGGGCCAAAGGGCCAACCCTAGAACAGTCACATTCACGCTTGCCACAGGCCCACTCCCAAGGACGCATACCCACCGCAACTTCGAGGGTTACTTACCAATCTACTAACAACACAAATGAGCTCTAAGACTGCTAGTGGAGCTGCACCAGCTGCTAAATTCTATCCATCTGAGGATGCTCCCGTGAGAAAGGCCAACCGCAAGGCCGCTCGCGCATACAAACTCCGTGCATCGTTGAAGCCTGGAGCCGTTCTGATCTTGCTTGCTGGTAAGTTCCGCGGCAAGCGTGTTGTGCTCTTGAAGGCTCTCGAAGATGGTACTTTACTAGTGACTGGCCCCTTCAAGATCAACGGCGTTCCCTTGAGAAGAGTCAACCCTGCATATGTTATTGCCACCTCTACTTCTGTCCCCGTTACCGGACTTAACTTGGACAAGTTCACTGTCGAGTATCTGTCCAAGGACCGCGCCCGCAAGGCCAGCGGCGACAAAGCTATCCCCACTGAGCGTGTTGAGGACCAGAAGACCGTCGACAAGACTTTATTGGACGAGATCGCTAAAGTCGAGCACCTCGAAGCCTACCTTGGCAGCACATTCAGCCTCCGCAAAGGAGACAAGCCTCACCTTATGCAATTCTAAATTGCTTATGAATAAATGCTCAACCTGCCTTCAGAAGAAGGTCATGTTTAGTGGCTAATAGTTACTGTTACGTCTTTACTATGTAGTTATTTCATGTAGACGTAGAGACCCAGAGAGATTGCGAACAACATCGAGCCGAAGAGCAACCTGCTCACGTGACGAGCCACGAACTGCTGTAGCTCGCAAAAACACCAAAATGGCCACATCCGACGTCACGAATTGCCGCCAACAGCCGGATATGTAGGCTTTGTCTCATAAGAGCGCAGGACGTTAATGCGGGCTGCTGCTGGCTGGCCTGCGTCTGGCGGGGTCAACTCCACCCAACACCTATCTCTCTTTGCCGCTGCTGTAACCCCGCTCCCAACCCTACGATGGCAATGGACCGGTACGCGTTCAGATACGATGACGAGATCGAAGAAGGCTCGTCTTCGTCGTCTATTGCGCCGCGATGGATAGAAGCGTTTTGCGCCAACCCGATGCACCGGTATTTGGCCATGGTCGCCGACGAGTTCATCGAAGACGACTTCAATCTCACAGGCCTCTCATCTGTCGTGCCTCACTTCACAGCCGCGCTCGACATGATTCTAGACATAGAAGTGTATCCGGAAGACCGCAGTAAGCTGCCGGCGTTCCCCGTAATTGAACACTCTGCCGTATTACTCTACGGGCTCATCCACGCCCGCTATATCCTTTCAAGGCAGGGTCTGCAGGCTATGGCAGAGAAGTACGAGCAGAACCATTTCGGCACATGTCCGCGCCACTACTGCGACTCATCGCGCGTACTGCCCGTAGGCCGCTCAGATATTCCCGGAGTCGACTCAGTAAAGCTCTATTGTCCTTCATGTGGCGACATATACACGCCGCCGTCGTCGCGGTTCAACACAGTCGACGGCGCCTTCTTCGGCACCACATTTCCTGGCCTGTTTCTCACTACCTTCTCCGAAATCCCGCGGGCTTTTGCCGCTCGTACAAGCGAGCAATACGTTATGCGAATCTACGGTTTCAAGGTTTCTGAACGCAGCCGCGCCGGCCCGCGCATGTCTTGGCTACGTCAACGGCCAGTGACCCAACAGGAACAGGAAGAACTCGAACGCTGCTCGTACCTACCGCTCCCCGATGACCCCGAACTCGCAGACCCCGCGCCCAGCCCGAAACCCGCTAGTGTAATGAGTATCAGCGAAGCCTGATCAGTTGTATCTGCACACTTACAGCCGGGCCCTACAGCTGATGCGGCTCCTGCAGCTCTCGCTGCCACCACGAACACTTCTCCAACCTTCGACTGCACCAGCACCGACAGACCGCCATGTCCTTGAAAGTCAGCCCGCGACAGAACGGAAACCAGCTGCTAACATTCATAAAGAACGTCTCCTGGTCGTATGACCCGGACATAATCGCCGACTACGTAATAAACGAATCTACATGTCTCCTGTTTCTCAGCCTTAGGTACCACCGCCTCCACCCGGAGTACATATACACTAGAATCTCCAAACTGCGCAACACCTACTCCTTGCGTGTACTCTTGCTGCTCGTCGACATCCCGAATTTTGAAGACGCCCTTAAAGAGCTTTCCAAGCTCGCCTTCAATGCCGGCTTCACCATCTACACCGCCTCCTCCTTCAACGAAGCCGGCGACTACATCACCCTCCTCAAGACCCAGGAGAATGCCCCGCCTACTTCGCTGCAAGGACCGCAAGTGCTTACTTTTGAAGAGAACGCCACTAACTTCCTCACAGCCATACGGGGCGTCAACAAGTCTGACGTCGTCTCTCTGCTCACCGTCTACGGATCTCTAAGGGCCGCGATCGCCGACAACGGATCAAAGCTCTACGCCACCCCCGGCTGGGGCGACCTCAAGGTCCAGCGGTTCCAGGACGCCATAAACGATCCCTTCTACAATCACGACGCTTGATCCTTGCGAATTGTCGTTCTGCGTTTTTGCCTTCTCCCCAGACTCTCGGCCGTACACACTAATTGCACCACTCCCGTGTAGTGCAACCTTACTTTCCCCTCTCCCTCGCCTACCCGCCAATGGACCAGCCGCTGCTTCCGCAATCCGACGCCGAAACGGCAATTAGGCGGCGTATATATGTTTCACACAGCTTTTCCTCCTGGAACGACCGCGTCTGGGAGCTCGGATCCGTCTTGTACGTCTACTCGGCCTACCCGGGAAGTCTGCTTGCGACATCGCTTTACGCCATCGCCCGTGCCTTCTTGCTGATGGCGCTCGCCTCACGAATTGGCCACTACGTCGACACCAACAACCGTCTCAAAGTTGTTCGTCAGAGTATTCTCATTCAGCGTTTGGTAGTAATCCTCGCCTGTTTTACGTTTCTTCTGATTCTCGTCATCCTTCCGCACTTCAACCTCATCAACGAGCCCCTTAAACGCTCAATGCTCGCATTTGCAATGCTAATGGGCTGCATCGAACGACTCTGTGCCACTACAAACAACATCTCCGTCGAAAGAGACTGGGTCGCCGTGCTCACCCAGCACAATTCGAAGTTTAGAACGCAGCTTAACGCCGAGCTCAGAAGAATAGATCTCCTCGCCAAAATGATCGGCCCTATCTTCATTACCTCACTCTACTCCATCTCGCAGACAGCCACTTTGATTATCGTGATCCTCATGTCTTGCGTTTCACCGCTGTTTGAATACACCGCGATCAAGAGAGTCTACGACTCCGCGCCTGAACTTGCCGCACCGAACCCCGTTCTCGACGAAAACCCTCCATCTCTCCTATCGGCATTCCAAACTTTCTTCAACCATCCGCTAAAGCTCGCATCCATAGGAAACGCCTTTCTATACATTACAGTGCTTTCCTTTGGCGTGTCTACTACCGCATACTTGCTCTCGTGCGGTATGGCAGCTGCACTGATTGGCTGGGTGCGCGGGATTAGCGTCATGTTCGAACTTTCTTCAACCTTCATCCAACCCAAGCTTTCCAGGACCGTTGGCGCACGCATAGCCGGTGTTTATTTCCTGCTAGAAGAGTCCTTGTCTCTAGTTCCTCTTCTTTTCATATTCTGGTTTCTGACAGATTCGTTCTACCTGTGCATATCGGTGATTCTCCTGATCCCCTTCTCACGGGTCGGCTTGTGGGGGTTCAGCCTATGCTACCACACCCTATTGCAGGAGTCAGTCGAGCCGGGCGAACGAGGACTCTACAACGCCGCTGACAGAGCTATACTGGGCCTGTTCGAGCTGATTTCTTACCTGATAACGGTTGTCTGGAGCAACCCTACCGACTTCTACATCCCTGTCACAATATCTGTCTTGTCGGTTGTAACAGCCACGGTTATCTACACTGTTTTTGCTACAAACACTACTGTGTTAGCAAATTATGACTAATGCTAAAACTATTTCAGTTTTGTTTCATTAAATGCGGTCGTAAGGTCATTTAGCTTTCTTTGATTTCTTCCGTTCACTCTTCTTAGACTCTTTTCTCTTGCGTTTCTTGTCAGGAATAGGTTCGTCTTCTTTGACGTCTGGCAGAGTTTCCTTTGAATCTTCTTTCTTCTTAGCTTCATCCTTCTTCTTGTGCTGCAGTTGCTGATCGAGCTTCCTCTTAGTGATCTGAACGTTATCAATAGCGAACTCAACAACAAGACGACGGTTTTTGACTTCGCTGACGCTGTCTGGGTCTTCAGGATTAATTTCCTCGGCGGTTACTTGATGTCCGTTCAGCCAGCGGGCGCCCATAAGAGCCCATCTGTGACTGGCGTACTCAACGAACCCGTAGCCGCGGCTTCGTCCGCCGTCAGCGACCTTGTTCTCGTTGACTATATGCACGTTTCTCACCACACCGTGTTTCTTAGACTTCGGAACGAGTTTTGATGCTTCTTTAGATCGCAGCAGTTCCTCCTTAGTTAATGGGTCTCTGAGTCCATTTCGCGCTTCAATAGCAAACTGAACCACTGCTTTACGAGCCAGCTGTTTCAATGCCTTCGCGTCCATGGTCCTAGGGATATTGCGAATCGCAAGTTTCGTAAGACTCACGTGCAGTACAGGATTAGAAGCGAGCTGTTTCTTACGCAGCTGGTAAGACTGCTCTCTAATTTCGAGCTCGGCAGGTGTCATAGCCTCTGCCAGCGCCGAGCCTTTACCGATACGGCCTTCTTGCAGCAAGAATGTGTTTCGCTTATCGACTTTTTCCATTTTCGATTTGATAGAAGCGTTCTGCTCAGCAGTGGTTCGATCAACGGCGTGCACCACAGACAACAACCGGCCGTTGAAGATGTATCGCTGGTCAGTGCCCTCAGGAATGACTAGCGTATTAGCAGAGTCTTGTTTTGGACAGTTCATGACGCATTCCTTCGCGTCCTCAGGTTTACTAAAACAAACAAATGCCGTTCCCTTTGGAACATTAGTCTGTTTGTCTATCACAGGCAAGGCGTAGCGTACAGGTCCAAATACTGAGAAAAGCTCTTCCAGAGTCTCTTTGGTGGCCGTGTAGGGTATATTGCGCACGAAAACTGTACGGTCGAATGTCTCAGACTGTCGTCTTGAAGGTGTAGACGAAGGTTTCTTTGATTTTAAAGGTTCTCGTTGTTCATTATCGGAGTCAGAATTGGATTCGGAATCAGATTCAGATTCAGATTCAGAGTCAGAGTTAGATTTGGAATCATGTTCAGAGTCTGAAGAAGATTCAGCATCGACAGGTTCAGGTTTCTTCTGGTCTAGAAATCTGTCTTTGCTGATCGCAAAATCCACTGTGATTTCTCTGCCGTCTATCTTGGTGCCGGAAAGATGCTGTTTAGCCAGATCAGCAGCTCTGTGCGATCCTAGCCTAACAAAAGCAAACCCACGTAGACGTGTGCCGTTCTTAGGGATCTGCACGTCGTGGACAACGCCGAACTGCGCGAACATTTTCTGCAGTTGCTGCGGTTTACTGATCGACCACGGAAGGTTTCTGATAATAAGACGTGCGGATCTAGCAGCGGGATCAACAACGGTATTAGTTGACTGCAACTCGCCGTCGTCAGTTGACGCATACTTGTGTGCAAGTTCCGCCACTGATTCAGATACTTCTTGATCAGCAGCCGCGCGGTTACGGTGTCTAGCCACTTTAACAGTCCATGATGAATATTCAGGACTCGTCTTAATAGCTCTAAGTGCGTTTTCAGCGTCTTTCACTGATCCAAAAGCAACGAATCCATATCCTTTACTCTTCTTCGACTCACGATCTCTCACCACAGTCGAGTGTTTTACGGGTGCATACTCGCTGAACACATCGGCTAACTGCTCGTCATTAATATCGCTACCGATATTCTGGACAATTAAACTGCTGCTATTGTTAGACATGACAAGTCCTTGTATGTTAAGAATCCTAGTAGGGTTCTGCCTGGTGTTCTTGCCTTTTGGGAGTTCATATATTGCGTTACTAGTGTCTGATTTGGCTGATCTAAGTCCATTTCTCGATCCTAATCTTTTGCATGAATCTGAAATCTGATACAAAACTAATCAATTAACATCTATAGCAATAAAGAATATTTTAAAACACAACAGACTGGTCTGGTATTGCCGTTAGCTCGCCATATAGTCTCTAAAACAGCGTGACCGGTTTCTCACGAACCTTTTTTAGGGCTGAATTCCCAAATGTGATTCCGCCCTTCCTACATACCTTCCCCACTTTATATCTATCTATCTCTTCACTAATAATGCCATTTGAGCCAAAAGAGAAAATCGAGCTAGATCCGCCAGAAGACAGACAATTCACTGTTGAAGAATTGGCGAAATATGACGGTAAAACGTATAAGGAAATGTACATTGCAATCAAAGGCGTTGTATTCGATGTGACGCGCAATCAACAGGCGTACGGACCAGGGTCCTCATACAACCTCTTTGTCGGAAAAGAAGCATCAATAGGGCTCGCAAAGAGTAGCCTCAATCCAGAAGATCTACAAGGTTCTATAGATGATCTAACTCCGGAAGAACTCGGTGTACTTAACGATTGGTTTACTTTCTTTAGCAAAAGATACAATATAAAGGGTAACATCATTGTTTAGAACTGCTCATCTGCAATGACTTCCAATGCAATAAGGCTGTCGGCAACATACGCTCCAGCCAGCGCACTAATATCAGAGCTGTCAAACGGAGGCGAAACCTCTACAACATCTGCACCCACAACGTTAAGCCCCTTAAGCCGTTTTAACACACCCAGTAACTCACGGTTCGTCCACCCGCCTGGCTCCCGTGTACCTGTCCCCGGCGCACTCGCGGGATCTAACACATCAATGTCCACTGATATGTACACAGGCCCACCTTTCGTACCAATTATCTCCTTGATCTTCTGCGCAATCCCTCGAATACCTATATCATCAATAATATCGGCATGCAGAATCTCAAATCCAATCTCTGCATCGTGGTCACGGTCATCTTTGCGAAACAGCGGCGCTCGCGTGCCTACATGAACGCTCGGCTTAGCCAATAGCCCCATCTTGTGCGCCCAATGGAGAAACGTGCCGTGGTTCACACTAGCGTACTCGCTGTACCCGCCGAGCACTTCTGGTTTCCAGGTATCTATGTGCGCATCGAAATGGATCACCTGCACTGGCCCGTGTGCCTCGTATATCGCTCGCAGCGCTGACAGAGATACTGTATGATCTCCACCCAGCATCACTGTACGTCTTGATTTTCTCGACGGTTTGGTTTCGCCTACTACAAGCTGCCAGTCCGTGCCCCCGCCTTCGCCACTTTCTCCGCATGGCTTGATCACAGATCCGGCAAATTTGTACAACTCGTCTAGCGCGATACGATTATCGAGCGGCACCATCGGCGCGTCTCCACAGTCTACAATTGCTCCATACTCATACGGATTTTTTTCATCACCAGGCTCAGGAGTCAGCACGTAGTAGCTATCGGGTGATATCCTGCGGCTCATCGTGCGTATAGATCCTGGCCCAAATCGTGCACCAGGGGCATATGTGACGCCTGTGTCGAATGGCGCCCCGAAAACCCCGATTCTGAAGTCAGAAACCGAGCAATTGACGTGTTCTAGATGTGCAAATGTGTGGATTCCACCATAAAGCGGTTCTTGCATTGTTGTGTCACTGGCTAAGTGTGGTCTTCTCGAACGGCGGATCAGTACCGCCTAAGCGATCGAAAGCTTATTATAAGCGACAAGCGCCGCTTACGATACGTGCTCCACAATTATTATTATATAGCATAGTACAGTAATGGGCCCATAACTGCCAGCCCTAATCATTCCAATATTTAACCCGTTCTATTTCGGAGCCTCTCTTAGCGACAACAGTATCTGTACAGGCTCTAGGCTCAGCGGCGACACTTCGCGCAGCCGTCTGGGACCGTATTCAGGATCCTCATCGGAATCTGAAATGACCATCGATCCGTTCGATAAAGGCGGAGTGGGTTGCTCGGTCACGCCTACTTCTTCAGGAAGAGTGAGTCCAGCGATCGGCCGCCAGACTACGTCTGTAGCGTTCGCTAGAAAAGCCCGCTCGGCCTCGGGTGAGTACTCCTTGGCCTCCGGTCTGCTTGATGGCGGAAGCGAGGGCTGCAGGGGCAGCGCTGGGGGCGGAGGCATCTTGTTATGTTTCGCATGCTGCTGCATTTGATGCTCAAGGTACCGGACATAGTCAACAGTTGCCTGCAAAACAGTCAATTTGTGCAGACTACCGTCCCCGTGCTCCTTACATGCCTTCGCACACGCCGGAACTAGACGCCTCAATGCTAAAAACTCATTGTTGATCTTGTTGCGTCGACGTCTCTCTATATCCGAATGCGCCGCTGACCGTCTTCTTTTTTCGGCCATTTCACAGGTTGCGGCAGCTCGTGTGAGTCTTTTGCCGGTTGTTCTTAAATCTGAGCCTCGCGATCGCTAATACTATTTGTCCGAATGCAACTGCGTGTTGTGCGCGGGCCAACTGATTCTGTCTTTCACTGCTATAAGTCAACTCACGAGAAAGAAACTAGCTCTGTTCTTGTACGTGTGTTCGTTTAAACAGCAGGAAGGAAGGAAAGAGCTGGCTTATATTGCCGCGCTAGAAGTGTAACTCGATAGAAGTACCACCTGGGGGAAAGCATGACCGTTATAAGCCTCGTTATTGGTCCAACTGGTAATGACAGTTCAACCTTATTGTGCATCTTGAAAATCGCAGTATACCCTGGTAGCGTTTTCGGTATGAGCGGCTGCCAAAACCGTTCAACTGTAATCGAATCCACACATTTCCTTCATTGAAGTAGACAGATACTCAAACCGGTGAATATCTCCGTGTATACAATACCGTAAGTATCAGCAGTTGTAGCGGCAAGCTTGGCCGCAGAGAGGTGGTTAGGTCTTAGCCGTTCACACCTTCCCAGAGGTCCCGGTCCCAGTCCCAGTCCCAGTCCCAGTGGTCAGTGTCACCTTGCCGGGTAGCTGTCATTCCCCGCTTTTCGCGATGGTTGCCGATATCCTCAAAGACGTTGAAGCTGCTACGTTCGACGTATTCGGAACAACTTTAGATTGGCTCCATTCGATCATGGCAGTTACTGGACTGTCAGAAAAAGATGTGAAGGCATGGAGACGTACGTACTTTGACCCAGAGCTCCGCAAGCTTCACCCTGTAACCACCGATCTCTATCGAGCAGGACTGCGCGTCATTGGCAAAGCGCCCGAGGACCCAGAACTCGAGGATAAGTGGGTGAACGCATGGGCGCATTTGAAACCGTTCCCAGATGTGATACCAGGTCTCACTGAGCTGCGCAAGCACATTATCGTAGGTGCGTTATCCAATGCCTATGTGCGGATGCTCGTTGAGCAGGAACGGTACGCAGGTTTCACGTGGGACCTGGTGATGGGCTCAGATCTTGCAGGCTGCTACAAGCCAGACCCGCGGATGTACCAGAAGGCTGCTCAGCTGCTGCGTGTCGATCCAAGCAAGATTGTTATGGTTGCTGCGCACAAGCAAGACCTAGAAGCTGCGTCTAAGCAAGGGTTCCGCACTATTTATGTCTATCGCGAGACTGAAGACGACACCTATGAATTCACACCGGACTTCTCAGTGTCCTCGTTCGAAGAGTTAGCCCCGCTTTTCGCCACTTGAAGAAAACTAGGCCGTAGTTCAAGTATCCTGTACACATCTTTTCCGGCTGTAGCCTTGTGGTGTTCAACAGGAGCCATGGCTTCGCGAAAAACCGCGCCTGTAGTCACCAAGATAAGCGCCACCAGAGCCAGAACGCTGTCCTTATCGATCAATGCGTAGACGGTGATAGCTGCGCCTAGCACCATAACTCGCGTCCACATCGCAACACAGGGGGTGATCGTCCAACTACCACAGAATTTCTCAGCTCAGTAAATACCGAGAGACCAATGAAAAAATTACAACGAGTTACAGAAAAAACAAACCAATTGCGATACTTAAATTTCGCAAACAAATGGCAGAAAATGAAGAACTACGTACAAAGCGCAGAGACAAAAGTAGGTACGTTGCTAGGCTAATGTCAAGTTTCCTAATACAGTAATACCCACCCAATGTCGAAGAAAAAAAAACTACTTGCAGTACTCCTTCTGTCAATATAAGTACCAAACAGCGATGAAAAGGCTGCCAGAACTTGACCCGGACGTTGATTCTGAGGATTCAGGCAGTGAACCCGACCTTACGGCTAACACTATTGGCTCGTTGCCGATCAGCGCTTATGACAACTACCCGCATATCGGCTACGACATAGATGGTCGAAGGATCATGCGTCCTGCGACCTCTTCAGCGCTCGATGCCTTGCTAGATCAGATAGAACTGCCTGAAGGGTACACTGGTCTTTTGGATCCGCAGACGGGGGCGCCTCTTACATTGTCTAGAGACGAGCTGGAACTTTTGCAGAAACTCCAGAGCAATGCCCCTCCTACTACTGAGAATATCTACGCCGATACGATCGAGTTTTTCACTCATGAGAAGGAACTAATGCCGCTATCTGCGGCGCCAGAACCCAAACGGCGGTTTGTGCCTTCGAAACACGAGGCAAAACGCGTTATGAAACTTGTAAGAGCTATCAGAGCGGGACGAATAGTGCCTAATCCACCCAAGGTCGATCCTGACGAGGACCAAACACCGCTCTATGATGTATGGGCAGAAGAAACTCCTGCAGACTTCGGCGTCATGCATATGCCTGCACCTAAACTACCTCCACCTACGCATGAACTCTCTTACAACCCGCCACCAGAGTACGATGTCCCGAGGTATGGCGCACTGCGTAAAGTGCCCGCTTATGCTGATGGGGTCAAAGAACGGTTCGAAAGGTGTTTAGACCTGTACTTAGCACCAAGAGCTCTCAAACAGAAGTTAAATATCGATCCGGAGTCGCTGCTGCCGAAACTTCCGTCGCCACAGGACCTCCGACCGTTCCCTTGCCACCTTTCTTTGACATACATCCCCGACACTCAGACGCGTATCCGGTCGGTGGCAATAGACAACCGCGGGATCTGGCTTGCTGCAGGATGTGACGACGGATTGAGAGTCTTTGAGCTCTCAACAGGTCGTCAAGTACGCAAGTACGCCTACAGCGACCCCGTAGACGCACTACAATGGAACCCTGTACGGCCCATACTGGCTCTTGCGTCTGGTAATTCCGTGTATATAGTTGCGCCAGACATCTGCACCAAGGAATCAGTCATAGCCAACCCCAAATCAGCCTCTGCAGAGCCCTCAAACGACACTCCTATTACCGACTGGGTCATAGAAGACCAAACAGTCGAAATCAGAACCAAACTGCAAGTGCGCCAGGTCGACTGGCACAGAAAGGGCGATTACTTGCTCTCTTCATCGTCTAACCAGTCCGGACAGGCCGTGCTTATTCACCAGCTGTCGGCGCAGTCGTCGCAGGCGCCGTTCAGACGGTCTCGCGGTCTCGTACAAGACGCCCATTTCCATCCATCGGCGCCCGTCATCTTTGTGATGACTCAGCGATACATCCGCGTCTACGATCTTGCCTCTGGTATCCTGACGCACAAGCTGCTACCAGGCGCCCGTTGGCTTGCAAGAATGGCAGTGCACAGATCGGGCCAGCATGTGCTAGCCGTTTCATACGACCGCAGAACCGTGTGGCACGACCTCGAGCTCGGACAAACTCCTTACAAGACCTTGAGGTACCATCAGAAAGCTATCAGAGATGTTGGATTCCATCAAAACTACCCGCTGTTTGCAACGGCGTCCGACGATGGAACAGCCAACGTGTTCCATGCAGAAGTCTACGACGACGACTCAAAGAGTCCGCTGCTCGTCCCGCTCAAGAGTCTCAAGAGCCATTCAATTCAAAACTCGCTCGGCGTTCTTGGACTTACATGGCATCCGCGCGAGCCCTGGCTCGTAACCTGTGGCGCAGATGGAACCGCAAAGCTCTGGACCGCTTAGTGTGCTCACAAACCGCCTCTTATGACTACAATCAACCCCTTAAATGAAAAAGTAATGTCATTATCCCTTTAGTTATAGTCTTGGTCTGGGCCCAGCCCGCCATAGTTCTTCCTACCTCGTCCGGCGAGTCTCTTCGGTGGGCTGAGCGCCCTGCCGCAAAAACTCCGCTGCGTAGATAAGCAGGAGCCACAGCGAAAACAAGTTGACCATGTTGTGCAGCCAGTATGCATGCATCGCTCCGTATATCAGGGCGTACACCGCCATATAGGACAAGAGTACTCGTGAAAGGATTGCCTGCTGCGATCCAAGCGAGTTTCGAGGCACCATTTGACCGCTGACTACCCTGTCCACAAGCAAAATGATAGGTAAAATGGACAGCAAGCTCTGACTGCTGCTAAACTGCGAAAAAGGATTGATAGATAGCTGCTTTATCCACACAACCATAATTAGTACACTGCTCGGCATTCCAAGCAACAAAAACATCAAAATCGTATGCGAAAAGTTGTTGAAGTTGTGCCGATTCGACCCGGGCGACAACAAATCATCAAATACAATATTCCGAATGCGTGATCCTAATAAAACAAAAACAGCAGAAATGTAGGTCAGCTGGTATGGTACAATTGAGAACACATTCAAACACAGAAGTACACTGATAATAACTCGTCCTTTGGCTGACGGCGATTTCCTACTGACGTCTTGCTTTTCCGTCAGTTTAACGTTCCTGCGTCGCACTAGTAGCGACAATACCTTCGCAAGGATATATAGAACAACATTCACTAAGCCATACGCCATATATGTCAATCCACAGCAGACAACTATTAGCACAGGTCCTAGCCACCAAAATGACTTGTCAGAAAGCCCAAGAAACATCTCGTTAATAGGGATGGGCGAAATTAAAAGGTTGTACGCCATGTTTCTCGGAAGAGTGTCATCGCCGGTGGTCGAAGGGGTCATGCTGATAAACGACTCGTCCAAAATGGTAGACGCAAGAGACTCTATAGGTCCTGGCCCTTGCGGTCTTAGATTTCCTGGCTCCAGAGGGAAAAACGAATGCTCGGAGTCTAACAATTCAATAGAAGCTTTTGTCGGGTAAAGAATGCCAAACAAACTAAAGAACAAAAGAGCGAAAGGCAACACGCGCGAAAATGCAATGTTGAATGCATCTCCAAGGGAGATAAATACTCCTCGACTATGGTAAATGTCAAGCTGCAGAAGCATTACAGTTGATAGAACAGCAAACGGGAACACGGATAGTATCGTTCGATACAGCATAACCAAATTAGAAAGACTAGAGAGGATATCCAATTCAATGGATACAGAATATTTCGCATTGCTCGATGGATCAATCCAAAGCTGCAAGCCAAGGTGGTTAGGATGACTTGCACTGTTCCAAAACGGAATAAAAGGAGAGCTTCCATGGAACGAAACTGTGACTTCTTCAAAGTTCGGATAAAATAACGACTCGTAAGGGTCAGCAATGTATTGTCGCAGCAAAGGTGCAAATGCCGATTCTGATTTGCCTGTAGCGGTCTTAATAAGTTTCAGCTTGAACGAAAGAATGCTGGACCGGATTTTCGGGAAGTTGATGAAACTGACAATGCTCCGACCTTGATCAGGTAATTCTATAATTTCTTTTCGTGTAGCAAGCGAAAACCAGCCATTATTCCTTGTTATAGAAACCAGCGAATCAGTGAGATCAGCCATCAAGAAGCCCTTCTCCACTTCTTGATAACCGTCGATAATGGCTATAAAATCGTAGTCTCGGAACTGAGAAACATTATACTGCAGGTAAGAAAATGCGTTGGCCCTTTCTAGCGGTGGTTGCTCTTCAGAGTGGACAGAGCATGGCAGCAGGATAAGATCGTCCTCGGCAGAAGTACACCATAAAGACGTTGCTACTTCAGAAGAGTCGTGGAAATCAAAGACATAATCTTTGGACAGTTCCGCTTTGGCGACTGATGCATGGTACTTGCAGAAAGAGACGTGCAGACCCCCACCTTTGCGTTCATTTAACGCATTAGCTAAACTCTGCGTGCTGACGATCTTTCTATCAGTAAGGAGGTTGAAAAACACTTCTCTTCCGTGGTGGAAAACTTCTGGGGGGATAGAAAGCAGATGCAGCTTGGGAGTCCTCTCTTTACCGAACAGATGCAACTGCAAAGGGTTAGAATAGGGATGGATAGAGTCCTTCACGTCGGACACCTTTAGCAAAATATTAGGCGATTTAGAGGCTGCCATGTGCTTCTCGGGATAATCTTCCAGTCCGCTCAGGAAAAGCTTTCGAAAAATCTGCATTCGTTGTTCTAGTGGTAGAGTCATGGTAGGTGAAGATGTATCGACGATGGAGAGCAGGGCATTCGCAAACGATTTTCGAGATTGGTCACACCATATAATTGCCTGGTGGTCCATATTAGTCCAAACACCAGGCATCGTAGAAGTGAAGACAGTCAATCCATTGCTTGGAGGAACAAGAGAGGAAACTGTTGCGTAGTCTGAGGGCACAATTGAGTCTAGATTGCCGCCTGCGACTGAGACTAGCGCGACCGACGCTAGAGGGTTTCTGCCTACAAGGTCAAAGGAGTAAGAGTCTCTCCAGTACTTGTTTACCCTGTTGTATATGTTGACAATATCCCAGTCGTGGGTGGACGGGGAGATGACATGCGGGGCAGAGAGGGTGAGCAGGGTGTTGACTGAGTTTTCGCGGTAGTTCATGAGGGTGAGCATTGTGCGAGCTACAATTCCGCCCATGGAATGACCCAGAAGTATGACGGACTGCGGTGCAGGTCTGTGGGGGTCGGTTGAGTTGTAGAGCGAAAGAATGAACTCGACTGCGTCGTTGAGGTATTCTGCCTGGTCTAGCAACGCACGACCGTGGAAGGCTGTGAAGTCCTCATTGAAGTCTGCAGTGAAGAAGTCAATAGGCGACTTGGAAGAAGAGTGGGTGAAGTTGGTGTTGAGGCCATAAAGTTGTGAGTAAGAAGGGTCAGCACCCAAGTAGTATTGTTCGGCGGCCTCTGCGGCGATAGCGCGCACCTGTTTGTAGCTGCCGGCGTTGCCGGGGATAAAAAGCACAGGAACGCCGTTAGGTTCAAGCGAGTCGTCGAGTCTTTGCTCGCGATATAGATAAAGAGAATATTTTGAAGCATGCTTTGTATGAGTGGTGTCAAAAGCTGTGAACCGCGCAAACGATGGAGACATGTAAGACATCTGGCAGGCGTTCCGATCGTTTAGAGACTGCGAGTAGCTGAAGACCGTCAATGCAATAAAAATCAAAGTCAGTTCAGAGATTAGACATCCGAGCGTAAACATTCCAGGAGCCAAAGATACTAAAGAAGCGACCAGACTAACACCTTTGCCCGGGGTCGAGCTTGTGCCTGAATTGGACGCACCAGCTGCATCATTTGTGTGGCTACTCGACGTTGTGACTTGTTCTTCTTTGATATTCGGAGCGACAGACTCATCCTATACCAAATGTTAGCAAAATTGTTCAGTGTTTGTGGAAAAGTAGCTCGCTTGACAAGAATAAGCTGTAGGGCCGCAAACAAGTCAGATGCACCAGTTGATCTTCTAGACCTAACTTCGAGCCATTCAGCTGCCTTGTGCAGCAAAAAAAAACACACTTACCGTCATTATTACGAGAGGCCCTTTCTGGACAGTACTTAAAGCACGAAGGCGTGAGGATTGGACACCAGACGGAATGTTTTTCTGCGCCTGGTCCTGGTGTATTGTGAGAAAGGTGTGTGAGTGAACTTCAAAGCCAAGAAAACCTTAATTCAGTCCGAACCGCTCAGCCGCAAGACTATGTGTTCACAGTCACATCAGACCAAAGTACCTACAGTTTTACATGTCTGCACAGCAATAGCATAAAAGTAGTCAGGCACTAATAAATATTGTACCATACTGAGTTTTCGAATGCATCTCTGCCGTAGCAATCGGAAGTCGACCAGCATGAAGGCAGTTGTGTTGTCTTGGCAACAATCTGTAATAGGCAAGTCGACGCCGAGCAGCATTGACCATTGTAAAGGCCGCACGAGTGCATTCTTTTATTTTTGTTTTTCTCTTTCGGCTTATTACGCCGACGCGAGGAATGTTTCGATATTTTTCAACGAAATAAGACGCGCTACCTGCTCAAGTGTGCAGTTATCGCGACTCGCAAGCGCATGTGACATAATGTCACAAACTCTCCTCAAATCACTGATTGTGTCTGAGCCCCATTTAGGGCTGTCCGATTCCGTGAGAAATTGCGTGGCAGGTATTCCACAATTGCGCAGAAAATCGGTCAACTGGCGTTCCCTCCTGCCATTGATAGCATAGCTGAACGAAAAGTACACTTGTTTCTTGAATGTGGTGTACCACCGAACGGCAGTTTCAATGCTTCCGCCAAACGAGTGCAGATCGATTCTCACATCGCTGTCTTTTAGTATCTTCGTCGTCTGCGTCAGCAGTTCATTGTGACTCTTGACCCCATGGATCGACACTGGGCGGCTAAACTGTTTAGCGATTTGCAACAGTGCAGTATAAACATGCACTTGATGTTCTAAAGTAACAGTGTACTGCGTGAGCTTCTTGGTATCGGGATCCGGAATGCGGAACGCTCTGTCCAAGCCAATCTCCCCAACTAAAGCAGACGAATCTTGATCCAAAAGCGCCTTGATTGCGCCGATCGCATCCTCAAGGGGCACAGCCGCAGGTAATCTAGCGATAAACTGATCATCGGGAGGCGGGACGATGACACTAGAATAATGCCTTTTTTTGTCCGGATCGCCTTCCACACTGAACAAATGGCTATACCAAGGATGTATACCGTAACATGCAATTAAATTAATATGCTCAGCACATAATTGCCTAGTTGCGTCGAACTCGCCAGGATGGCTGCTCATAACTAGAGCGCAATGGGTAGGGATGTTATCAAGCGTGGTGTAGTGGCAGTGCGCATCGCATATGTTGTGGTTCGTAAGCAACTCGTTCGCTGCCATTATGCCATTCTAGATACTATTTGACAGTGACTGCGTTTAGTTTGGTTTAAGCGGAGTCTAATGCAATGTCGAAAGCCAGAATCGGAGTTCTCCCAATCTGCTCGCTAAGCGAGCAGCGTTTCGAGCGAAAGCGATAATGGCTGCGCTTGATTCAGGCTTTGTGCAATAGCAGAGGTTTTGACTCTTTGAACCCCACCAAACTTCAAACTCGATACCAGTGTATGCAAAGCGCCTTTTGTAAATCCAGAGGCAATGGACTTCACCTTCGCCTCATGCTCAGGATTCCCTTTAACACCCAGTAGTTTCACCAGCAAATCTACCTGCTTGGCACTGGCCGGTGTCTTTCTCCAAGGTGCGTTCTTTAGCAGCAGTGGATCTGTGAATTCTCTAGCAGCATATGTATCTGATGCGTGCAATGCATGCTCAAAGTCTTCTATATCATCAAATATGACTCTGTTATCTGTGCGAAAGGTCATTCCGCGAACATGAATTTTCACATAATGTTGTAACGTCCAACGCATAGGTCCTAGCTCAGATTTATCGACTGCTTTCAGAGTCTTAAGCTTTTTCTTAGTCTTTTTTGCCTCGCGGATCTTGTCTGTGGTGCTCATAATGGATCCTTGCGGATTCAAAGACAATTTCAAGTAACTCGTAGACCCAAGAGAATCTTGAAGTATGTATTCACCTGGCTTTGCACGCACCCACGCATAGCGAGATTCCGCTAACGTTCGTCCAATAGAGTCCACAACTCCTGAAGATATTAGCAAATCCTGCTCCACTTCATTGATCTCAGCAGACAGGCTGTTGATGAGGTGGTCTTTTGATAATCCGTTGTCTTCGAGGTATTTACAGATAAGATCGCGGACTTCAGTGATTTGCTTTAGCTTCTGTTCCTTCTGATATGCAGCCACAGCTTCTGCTTCTTCTTTTCGTCGTTGCGCCAGCGAATTAAGGTCATTTGCTGTGAGGTTGTTCACCACTTCGTCAGGGTCGAGTCCGAATAGCGTAGGTGTGGATACTATACCTGTCTGTATTCCGGCAACAAAGTCGATAACCAGACAATCCGATTTATTAGGCGAGAGACGCAAACCGCGACCCAACATTTGCATCAGGAGATTACGCGACTTTGTGGGTCGACACATAAGAAGGCAGTCAATATTTGGCAGATCTGTGCCTTCAGTGAACAGGCCGCAATTAAGAAGGACTGGGAACTTGCCTTCTTTGAATTCTTCAATTATTTGCTGTCGTGCTACTGAATTGGAGTTACCAGTGAGGTACCTTGCATCAATGCCCATTTTGCGGAACTCTTCTGTCATGTGTATTACGTGGTTGATGTCAACGCAAAAGACAAGAGTCGACTTGCGGGTGCCAGCACCATATTTTAGCCATATCCTAACAGCGGCCGCAACTTGAGAGTCTGTATTAACGACAGCCGAGAGATCCTGGAGGTTATAGTCGCCATTTTTGCCGATTGTTCGGAGCTCCGCGAGCTGTGCTGCCCGTTTCAGCTGAACAGTGAGTATACGCAACTGAGCGAGCCATCCCTCTTTGACCATTGTCATAAAATCGCGATGGTATACAATTTTGTCCATGACGGAGCCGAGTTTAAGACCGTCGTGGCGTGATAGTGTGGCCGAGAACCCGACAAGTGCCATTGGGGAGTCTGATTTGTGTCTAATGCCTAAGTATTCCAATATGCTTGTGTAGGAAGCGGCGACAGCATGGTGTGCCTCGTCGACTATGACTAGCTTTATGGAGTTCGGATCGTACTTTTCTAAGCGGCCAGAAAGACTTTGGATGCTGGCGATTGTTATGTCGGCGGTGCCGGAGGCATGGGATTTGCCCATTTCGATTTCTATAGTTTTGTTTGGGTACGCATTTGCGCAATGTGTAGCAGCCTGAAAGACGAGTTCTTTGCGATGTACGAGCACGAGGGTCTGAGATCTCAGTGGATCATCGACCGTAAAGCGATCAATTAGGTGACTAAATATGACTGTTTTGCCAGCACCGGTGGCGAGACTAACGCCCACACGGTTAGTACCGTTGTTTATCGCAGTTAAAATTGAATCGATACATTTTTCCTGGTACGGTCTGAGTTTTATGAGGGACGAATAAGCGCGAACCAGGGATTTGGCTAAGCTAATCCTGGCAGTAAGCATTGCCGCGGTGCGCGTATAAGGGAGAATGAGCTGGGAGGTGAGCAGGCGTGTAGCGTGCGGCTGAGCGGTGAGCTACGATGATCCAGTGGAGATGGCCATTGCATGGTTCCAAAAATAGAAAGAAAAAGGCACCAAACAGAAGATCATTGCATGGTTCCAAAATAGAAAGAAAAAGGCACCAGAAAGAAGGCCGTTACATAGTCTCAAAATAGAAAAAATAAGGCACCAAAAGGAAGGCCGTTTAATTCAATTGAGAAACTTAGTACACATTTTCAGACAAGGTTGTGAACTGTTGCGTTTGGTGCAAAGCCTCAATCGCGACCAGTCTAGCTGAATTTAATCGAGAAAGACAAGGGTGAGGTATTGAGAGTATATAGACAGTCATTGATGCATATACAAAGCAAAAAGTGCTAGTATGTATTAGTTCAGATGTAGACTAAACTTGAGCTAAAAAAGGCATGGGAAACGGGCTTAGCGCAGATACATGTTTCCAGAGCGGGGAACTATGCATGAGGTAGATCCTGCAAGGTACGAGTGCGCTATTTATCCGGCAGTCACAGCCGATAAATAACGATCTGATTAGATTGGTTGCCGTTGTACTAGCAAACTAGTATGAAAAGATAGATCGAGACCGTAGAAGTGAGGCTGAAGATACTTTTGCGAATGGTCGGAATTCAGCCCGGTTTCTGCAATATGGTTTCAAACGTATACTAAAATAAAACCTTAATCTCTTTGTTGTTCTTTTCCGATTCTTTAGTTTCTTCTATGAACTTGTTTCAGTTCGAGAATTGCACTAAAATGCTGCTAGAGCTGTTGCATAATTGTGTTTAAGCATCTAGAAATATCAAATTGACGTGCATACGGGTATAGTCTGATTCTCAAACATCGAAGATCCTCTTAAGAAGCGGAGCACTGTTGTACTACACAAAGCCGCTGCAGGTGTTTATAACAATAATAGTTACAAACATGTACCTGTTCGATTAGAAAAGATCAGTAATCAATGACGACCCAAATAGTTCACAGCGGTGTGAGGTGCCCGACCGGGCACGCGATAATATGGTTGTGGCTTGTTTGACATGCCGCAAGTTGTATATTTGAACCTTATTCATTATCGAGCGACACCAAAATGACATTCTAAGGGTCAGCGCTACCACTCCACACACGGTGTCGATCGGACATCGATAAAAGTGCGAAATCGGTACAATCTTCACAATAATGTAACCATCACGGTTCAAAATGTCTACCAGTAATTAGTCCGAACACTGATTGATCGCTGAAGGCTGGCATTCTGCTTGTTATTGACCATTAATCTGAATTCAGGAAAATACCGCTATTTGATTTAAGTTTTACTGTGAAATTCTAAGATCTATTTAGTTTTGTTTTTGCTGCTAGGACAAGAGGACAAGGCTATTGTTGCCAGTCAAAATTATGTGACTAGTTTGCGTTCGCGCGAATGTAAATGGCTCTTCCCAGCAAAATTGACGATTAAGATGGACATAGTTAAGCAATGTACCGCAATTTTCCCTCTACCCTTTACGGTCGGTCAAACTGCGCGAATTATACCTCGATTTTCCCTATTTTGCATTGAAGCTCGCAAAAACCATAGCAAGAATCCATGATATAGTTAAGTTTAGTGCCAGTTGGCCCAACACTAGCTTTCCGTGCTAAAATTCCTGCCACTGCTTTGTTCATTCCGTACTCCGGGCACTTACTCTTTGCGTATTCTACAACCAAAAATAAACATTGACCACTTTTCTAAGTTGTCTAAATGTTGCCCCCTTTTTCTTTGTAGATTTTCACCAGCCACAACAGACCTACATATACCATCTACACCTTTTAGTTTTGCTTAGATGAAAAATATTTTAAGATTGGGGAACCTTAATTATTAATAAGGTTCAGCTTGTATCTCTTTTGCGGCTGCGCTAAGGTCTGCAGTGACCCAGTTGCGATAGTACTGCCGCGTGTTTCCGCTTTCAACTTTTGACATCGTGGCGACGTGTACGCCAATTATGTTCTGCACAACTTCGCAGCCAAAATATTCTATCAGGATTCCAGATAGAATAAAAATATTTCTATGATGGTTGGGTTTAATATTTTGTCTCTACAATAAAAACTTCTGCTGACCAGCCAATTATGAAGCTGTTTTTACACTATTTGGGCAATTACTTTAGCACCTGTCAACTTTATGCACCATGTATTCACAATAAACTTTCAATCGAACATATTATAGTTTCGAACTAATTGGTCTACGACGAGCTACTCGAATGCTGGTACTTCCTATGCTGCTAGTCTCATTTTGCTAGCTGTCTCTCTTTTAAGAATAGCTTTCGCCGGATAATGCCACTTAATCACTTTCACTAATATTGGCATCCTCTTCTACTTCGCAAAGCAAACATACTCAAATCGAAATAAAAACTACATCCTCATACGTCGCGACTTATGCCTCACTTCTGGAATGCTCTCGCTGCCCGTGCAGCCGCCCCGGCTCCCGATCCTGCAGCCCTTGCCTTTCCAGAACAGCAGAATGTCGTATGGAGCACCGTTACCGAGTGGCAGACACTGCTCTGCGATCCTCCTGCCGCTACACCAACAACAGTATACGGCCGTGGATACACCTCTCACGCCGGTGACTCCGGAAACCCAAACGACCCTAGACACACTAATGGCTCTCCTGGTGGTACCGCCGGTGATGCAAACGGCGCCCCTGCAGCTACACAGGTAACTGCTTATGATCACTCATGCTCACCTTATCAGACTGTCCCAACAGGCTGGTACTGCAATCAGTGCGTTCCTACCGTCATATCCTGCATCCCCTCTCCTCCTCTAGTCACAAACGATTGCACCTATGTCTGGCCTTACTACGAACATCTGTCCATATCGATAAAGGTAGAGGCAGATATCTCTGTTGAAATACCCGTGATAATAACAACTACATATTCGTCTTCCGCGTCAGTGCTGCCTCCGGCAGCCAGGTCCCCCTCGATGACTTCTCTACCCGCTTCCGTGTTACCCCCAGAGATCAGATCTGCCTCTACTCTAACAACTACTACACCAACGGATACAACTGCTACGTCTTTTTCAGCAGACCCTACGCCTACTGTGTCGAGTTCTTCTATTTCGGACGAACCCATTCCTGGGTCTCGTTCCAGTTCGTCCGCATTGGCATCTAGCTCTTCCATTTCTGACGAACCCATTCCTAGGTCTCGTTCCAGTTCGTCTGCATTGACCTCTAGCTCTCGTATATCTAGCGATCCTGTTTCCAGTTCTCGATCCAGTTCTCGATCCAGCTTGATTAGTTTGAGCACCTCATCCTTTATATCAAGTGCATCGGTTTATAGTTCTGGCTCTAGTTCTAGCTTTGGCTCAAGCTCTGACTCTAGTTCTAGCTCTGGCTCTAGTTTTATCTCTAGCTCAAGTTCTAGCGCTCGCTCCAGTTCAGTATCTGGCTCTAGTTCAGCATCTGGCTCTAGTTCTAGTTCAGTATCCGGCTCTAGTTCAGTATCTGGCTCCAGTTCAGCATCTGGCTCTAGTTCAGCATCTGGCTCTAGTTCTAGTTCAGTATCTGGCTCTAGTTCAGTATCTGGCTCCAGTTCAGCATCTGGCTCTAGTTCAGTATCTAACTCTGGTTCAAGCTCTGGCTCCAGTTCAGCATCTGGCTCTAGTTCTAGTTCAGCATCTGGCTCTAGTTCTAGTTCAGTATCTGGCTCCAGTTCAGCATCTGGCTCCAGTTCAGCATCTGGCTCTAGTTCAGTATCTAACTCTGGTTCAAGCTCAGTATCTGGCTCTAGTTCTAGTTCAGCATCTGGCTCTAGTTCAGTATCTGGCTCTAGTTCTAGTTCAGCATCTGGCTCTAGTTCTAGTTCAGTATCCGGCTCTAGTTCTAGTTCAGTAT